>JAODAL010015219.1:0-84663 GCA_025379985.1 Phyllomedusa bahiana
ACCCCAAAAGGGACGCCAGCAGGGTCACCGTGAGCCAAACTGCCGCTGTCATCTAGCGGCCGGTGTTTTTTCAAAAACCCAATGGTTCTTATTGGTTGACTAGTCATCCATTTCCTCCCAGATGAAAATCTGACAACCCAGCCAAGAGTCGTGGGAACGTCAGACACAACCCTTAGTTGGCATGGCCCGGGAGCGGGTCAGCGGCCCTCACCTGTCCTCAACCCGCCTCTGTCCCATCCGGTTCCCTCAGCCAGAGATCTACTATGTGGTCTGGGCTCAGCTGCCACTATATAGCGAGGATGAACAATTTGAGGAGGGCAGTCAGCAGCTACTTGGCACGAAGAAATGGGCCAATATCCCCTGCTTCTTGCAGTAGGTGGCAAAGTAAGATTTGAGAGTGGCATGGGAGGTCATGTTGTGAGGGGCCTCTGCATACCAAGACCGTTGATGAGGACAGCAGTGACGATGAAACACAAATAGACGATGATGTAGCCGACCGCACTTGGAGCCGGGTGAGGCAAGGCTTCATCATCGTCAGGAGAAGAGGCGTCAGCTTGCGCGTCAGGCAGCGGCGCAGCCAGCAAGTGGGTCGTGTGGCCGGATCAGCAGGATAGCAGCAGATGTGTGAGGTCGGGAGCCAAGCGGCCACGGGGTAAAAAACCCGCTTCGCAGGTCCAAGAAAGTAGCGGCACAGGGCTCAGCGAGGCAGCGCGGCAGTAGTCACTCAGTGCGGAGCGTTGGCGGTAAAATCCATACTCGGCGGTGTGGCAGTTCTTTGCTAAACACCGGAGGACGAATATGGTATATGTAAATCTGTAGGCAGAAAGTGAAGCGTGGCCAGGGAGCTAACGTTGGCACCACGGCCCTGCGATCAACACATGCAGCGTCACCATCCGTGGCCTGGGAGAAACGTGGCTCAGATGTGGTGGTCCATCCTGCCGCCACAGCAATCAGCAGCGGCCCAGTGCACCATGCATTGCGCCAGTCAAGGCTCCACCACCTCTGCAGAAGGAGCTGTTGTCTCTTTGACATCATCTCCCGGTCCAGATGCTCCTGCTCCTCGCTACTCATGGCGCCAGCAGTCGTTCAGCGAGGCGATTGCAAAGAGACAACAGTATGCGTCCAACCATCCTAAGGTGCAGAAGCTGACCGTACTCCTGTCCAAGTTGTTGGTGCTGCAGTCCCTCCCTTTCCAAATGGTGGACTCTGCACCGTTCAGAGAACTAATGGCTTGTGCCGAGCCGAGATGGAGAGTTCCAAGCCGTAATTTCTTTCCAAAAAGGCAGGTACCAGCACTTCATAAATATGTAGAACAGAAGGTGGGCCGTCCTTGAGCTTATCGGTTTGTTTTCCCAAAGGTGCACGGCATCGCGGACGTCTGGAGCTGTAACTACAGTCAGGGCCAGTACATGTCCTTTACGGCCCACTGGGTGAATGTGCTTCCGGCCCAGGCACACCAACAACTTGGACAGGAGACGCCGCTTTCTCCTCCATGTTGTCAAACTGCGGCTCCTGCGCCAATGTCCGCCTCCTCCTCCACCACACCCACCACCATCTCAGCCTCCACAATACTGCTCCATCATACCACATGTGTAGGGCACAGCGGTGTCACGCAGTTCTACACCTGGCTTGCCTCGGCGAACGAAGTCACACAGGGGAGGAACTGCTCCGCGTCATGCAGCAAGAAATCGATGTGTGGCTTCTCCGCGCCAACTGCAAATCGGAACCATGGTGACGGACAATGGGAGGTAACATGGTGTCGCGCTGCACCGAGAGGGAGGTCCATGCGCCCGCATGGGCAGTTTCAATTTTGTGAAAGTTCTGAAGTTCGTCCAACCGATCTTCAAAATTCGGAAAATGGCCAGCAAAACTGTGATCACTTCATCCATCCTGGGAAGCCAGAACACCCTCCTCAGTGCAGGCAGTCGGCCTCCCCCAACACCACTCTGATAAAGTTTCCACCGTTGGAAAGATTCTCCAGGGGTGCAAAGTGGCGATACTCGACTTGTATGAAAGAGAGAGAAAGGACATTGAGCAATTGTCTGGTGAAATGAGTGGATTTTCTACCCAGGTGACAAAGGAGCAGGAGCAGCTGGAGGAGGTAGATGGAGATGAGGAAGACGAGGCAGATGACCCGCAAGCACCGTGGCAGTATACAGTGGAGATGGAGGCAGGGAGCCCCTCAGAGTCACTTGTGCAGATGGCCCGCAGCATGCTGATTTGCCTGGCTAGTGACAGCCGAATAGTCAGCATCCGGCAGAGGGATGACTTCTGGCTCTCCACCCTATTGGACCCTCGCTACCGGTCCAAAATGGGAGCCTTTTTCCCAGCTATTGAGAGGGAGGACAAACTCAAATACTATAGGGAAATCCTCCGTAGTCAGTTGGCCGCTGCCTATGTGCGGCATCGTCCCTCCTCTGACAGGTCTGACTGGGGGGTTCTTCAGCGCTCACGTACTACTGCCGTGCTGCCGGGGGACGGAGGGGGGGGGGTCGGAGCAGTACCAGCTCCATCAGCAGCAACCTAAGTCTGGAGTCACTGATGAGCAGCTTCCTTCACCCGCCTAGTGAGGAGGGCAGTCGCCAGCAGCAGCAGCAGGACCTGGAGCAGACCCTGAACCAACAGGTGGTGGCCTACTTGGACAGCACTCTGCCACCCCAGTTAGAAGATCCGCTGGACTACTGGGCAGCCAAACTGGATGTGTGGCCGCAACTTCCGAGTTTGCAGTGGAGAAGCTGTCCTGCCCAGCCAGTAGTGTGGCATCAGAGCGGTGTTCAGTGCGGCGGGGGCCATCGTTACCCCAAGGAGAACCCGCTTGTCCACGGGAAATGTGGAACGACTGACCTTTGTCAAGATGAATCAGGCGTGGATCGGCCAGGATTTCCACACACCAATGCCTTAGGCGTCAGACTACATCAGCCATGACGCCTCCCCCAAACTGTGAGAAATTGTCGGGTTCAACTAACCTGCCTCAGCCACTATTCTGACTGCCACCTGCCTGATGCCACACATCTGCTGACAGTTTCTCCATCTGCCACCAACCATCTTTAAAAGGGACTGGTATTGCCACTCACCTCCACACTCTGTCATTGTGCCACTGTCTGACCTCATGCTGCTGCTGTGGCTGCTGCCGTGACCTCCACACTGTGTCATTGTGCCCAATCTCTGGACCTACTCTGTTTTGCCACCTCAAATGTCTTTCACTGTGCCTGACTCAGTTTTGTGTGACCTCCACGCTGTCATTGTTCCACTGTCTGACCTCATGCTGCTGCTGTGGCTGCTGCCGATGACCTACACTGTGTCATTGTGCCACTCTCTGACCTCATTCTGTTTGCTCTGCCCGTACCTCCACTTGTCATTGTGCCACTGTCTGACCTCCCTGCTCTCTTGCCGCCACCTCCAAATGTCATTGTGCCACTCTGACTCATACTGCTGTTGTGCTGTGCCTACTCCACACTGTGACTTTGTGCCACTCTCTGACCTCATGCTGGTGCTTCTGCCGCTGTCACCACCACTCTCTGTCATGGTCCCACTCTGTGGCCTACTCCAGTTTTTTTCCACCTCCAGAATGTCATTTGTGCCACTGTCTAACCTCATGCTGCTGCGCCGTCTCCTCACTCTCTGTCATTGTGCCACTCTGTGGCCTACTCCTGTTTTTGCCACCTCCAGAATGTCATTGTGCCACTGTCTGACCTCATGCTCTGCTGTGCTGCTGCGTGACCTACACACTGTGTCATTGTGCCACTCTGTGGTCTATCTGTTTTTGCCACTCCAGAATGTCATTGTACCACTGTCTGACCTCATGCTGCTGCTGTGCTGCTGCGCGTGACCTACACACTGTGTCATTGTCCCAATCTCTGGCCTACCCCTTTTTTTTTGCCACCCCCAAAATGTCATTTTTGCCATTTCGCCCTTTCATGCTGTTTGCTCCCGTGCCCTACACGCTCTGTCATTTTTTTCCACTGTCTACCCATGCTGCTGCTGTGGCTGCTCCCTTTGAACTAAAAACGGGGGTTCCATTTCCCAATTCTGGGGCCCCACCCCTTTTTTTTTGCCACCTCTAGAATGTCTTTTGTGCCCCTTTTGGGGCCCTTTCATGCTGCGGCTGTGGTTTGCTCCCGAAACCCTTTACACACGGTGTCTTGTCCCAAACTTTTGTGGCCTACCCTTTTTTTGCCCCCTCCAAAATGTCATTGGCCCTCGCTTTTTTTTTTCCCAGCTGCCCGCGGGCATGATTTATCAAAAAAAAACCGAAAAAAAGAGCCAACCATAAAAAAAACCAAAATTTTTTTTGTAGAAATATAAAAATAATAAAGCAAAAAAAGCAAATAAAAAAAAAAAAACAGTTTGGGAAGTACCTAAACAAAGCCCCCCCCCCAGTAAAAAACAAAAACAAAACGGGGGTCTGGGACCCCCCCCAAACTGAATTTTTTTGAATAAATGAGCAGCTTATGGCAAAAAATCAAAAAAACCCCACCTTTTGATGTGCGTGAGACAATGTTGCCAAGACAATGTAATATTTACCATGCCCCCCAAAGGGTAATGCCGGGGAACGTGCGAAATCCAATTTTGGTGAACCAGACCCCCGTGCCCCGACGCGCGTTTCGCCAACGTTTTTTAAGGGGGAAAATTAAGTCAGAGAGGAAGAAAATAAAACCGGACCAAACCGGAAATAGAAAAAAACCCAATGCCATATTACAAAACATCATCCCCAAATCCCGGGGGAAAAATGCCCAAAACCTACATAAAAATTCAATATATCAAAGACACCCAAACACAAAGTTCAAAAAAGTGCAAATACTAAGTGTTGTACCTTATTTCCGCTAATGGTACGGGAAACCAAACCGGAACCGGAAGTTTTATCATGACCCAATAGCATGAACAACCCGTGGAACGACCTTGCGTTCCAAATGGGAAAAACCCGGAGCGGAAGTACCTGCTCTCAAAAAAACATAGCGTACCCATTGATACCGGCCAAAAAAACACACATTGAACCCCTGAAAATCACAAAAACTAAATAGCGTGAGGGGAAGGTGCAAACAAAACTAGTGGACACAAAACAAACACACTTTTTTGGGAAAAACCTATATTAAAATTTGTACTACTCAAATTATATTTATTATAAAGATTCCTTTTTAAATATGAAAAATACAATTTATAAGAATAAAAATACTTATAATAGAGCAATTTATCAAAAAAAATGTGAAAAATAAAAAAGTGCACTAATGTCAGATGTATACGTCAAACAATTATCCAGATATAAAAAAATGTAAAACCCCCAAAATTAAAAACTATCATGATCATGTATAATGTGCAAACAGACCATTAAGTTGGGTTTTGAAAAAATGAAATAGAAATATATAATGATAATATAAAATGAACCCCAAAAAAAGTGCTGTGTAAAAAAAATATTAAGTGCAAAAAATTAGGTAAAAAAAGTATATCAAAATACTATAAAATGTACGAAATGTGAGCAAAATCTTTAACCCCCTTCCAAGGAAAAAAAAAAAAAAAAAAAAACCCAATTGTATATTCAAAAAAAATAGACTATATTTTAAATAATGATCACCCCTGATAAAAAAAGTATAAAAATCTCTTTGAATGTGTGAGTGTCCAAAAAAAACCGTAGCAATAAGTCCCGAGCCCGACCTAAAAAAAAAAAAAAATGGCAAAAAAAAAAGTAAAAAAAAAAAAAAAAAAAAAAAAAAAAAAAGGTGCTTTTCCGGGTTTGTTCATGCTATTGTCTTTCATGGGAAACTTCGGTTTCCCGGATTGGTCCGTCCCATTAGCGGTAAAAAGCGTAAACAGCCTTAGTTTTGCAATTTTTTTTAAAATTGAAGTATTTGGAGTTTTGTTATTGAATTTTGTGTATGGTTTTGGCGATTTCCCTGGTTTTTGGTATTGATGTTTGTATATTGTGCATTGGTTTTTCTATTTCGGGTTGGCCCCGGTATTTTTTTTTTTCCCTCTTGACTTATCCATCCCTTAAAAAAAGCGTGGCGAAACGCGCGTGGGGGGCGCCGGGGGTTGGGGTTCACCAACATTTGGATTGCAGCAGTTTCCGGATTCACCTCTTGGGTTGCATGGAAATATTGTACATTGTCTTTGGCAACATTGTCTCAGACTCAAGGGGGGGGTTGTTCAGATTATCCCAATAAGCATGCTTTTATTCAAAAAATTCATTTGGGGACGGGATCCAGACCCCCGTGTTTGTTGTTTGTCTTTTTATTGGGGGGGGGGCTTTGTTTAGGTATTCCCCAATCATGTGTTTTTTTTGTTTATTTGCTTTTTGTTTGATTTTTTGATATTTCTACAAAAAAATTTTTGGTATTTTTATATGGTTGGCTCTTTTGTGGGTTTTTTTCTATTTTTAAAAGGTCAGCCCTTTACTTTCTTTTTGTTTTTGCATGTTCCCTCGGATTATTATTTTGTAGGTTATTTTATTTTTCCTTTTTTTTGTTACAGTGTTTAGTCCATTCAAATGGATTTTCGGGGTAGAGAAGCGTCATGGCTGTCTCAGATTGACTCCATTTTCAATGAAGTTCCCTCACCTGGTAGGTTGGGGTCAAAAGAATAAAAGGAATTAAAAAGCATTATTAAAATCTTACCCAGCAGATAAAAACATGGTGGAACAGATGTTTGGAAAAAATATGGTCTTGAAATGATTCGTGGTTTGCGTGTGCAAATTCCACCATCGCATGGTAATGATGATAGTGATTTTAGAGCAAAATGGGCAGAGATTTGTGGTACATGTTTATTTCACTTATGAATTAATAACATACTCTAATAGCATTTCATTAGAGGAATATGGTAAACAATTAAAAGAACGGGAAAAGGAAAATTTTGATGAATGTATAAAAAATCGATATGGTAAATTTTTATAAGGATTTAGATGAATCATCGGCACAATGGGAAAAAGAAATCAAGGCAATTAAATCTAAGAAATTTCAGAGAGATTTATCAGACTTACAGGTCGGCCATATTTATAAGTGGCAACAAACATCTTATAAAGCCAGACATCGTACTTCTTCTTTGTCATCACAAATATCGTCAGGTGGAGAGTCATCTTCATCTCAATCACATGCAAACAGAGATAATCAAAGAAATGTTAAAAGGAAAGCGACCTATTACAAAAAAAAAATCGGTCAAAATAAGAGGAAACCACCTGATGAAATTGATGAGACATCTGGTACATCTTTGAAGGTAATAAACCTCTCTGAACATGTGTTGACCCCAATTCAAAATGAAGTGTTGAAATTTGGCTTATCCTTTGTTCCATCTTCACGATTTGATTCTTTTACAGCGATAAAGGATTTACAACTATTCGCGCGAAAATTGATTTTCAAGAAATTATATGAAAAACGGGGGAATGACGGCTTTTCTTTAACCACTGCAGAAAAGGAGGCGGTGGATACTTTACAGTCACTACTGGATAAAAAAAATGAGTCTAAAATTTAAAGGGTAAGTTTCCCTTTCCCCCTTGTAATTTTAAAAAAAATTTCCACCACTGTCAATGTATCCACATATTGAACTCTTTGTGAAGCTAGTATCATCAGAATTGACGAGGCATGATGCAGTCAAAGGGAGAGATAATTTGACTAGTAGTCAACGTCAAGCATTGAAAGAATTAAAAAAGAATGAAGGTGTGTTGTTTTAAACCATCGAAAAAAGGGGGCAATGTTGTGGTGTGGCCAGTAAAGATGTATGAACGAGAAGCATACAGACAACTTAGGGATAATCACTGCTACAAAAAGTTGACTTCATCCGGGGATTTAAATTGAGGAAGAACTAAAAAATATATTCAAAAAGCGGTTGACTTGGGTTTTTAAAGACCAACAAATGAAACATCTGATTATTCCCAACCAAAACACGACACTGTCTTCTCCCGAAAGGCAAAAAAAATCTTCAACCACCGGTCCCATTGTCTCAACCCCGGAACGCTTTTGTGAACTGTATGAAAATTTCATCGAATATTTTTTACATCAATAGTGAGAATTGCGTCTTATATTAAAAGCCAAAAAATGATGTGTTAGTAAAGGGGAAAAATTCAACTTGAACAAATTGTTTTTGTTCCCTGTGAGTTGAATGTTATATCGTCAAATAGATTTTTGATGGAATTTTTGCCCTCAAAAAGTTTTTGGGGATGTCTGATTTTAAATAGGATTTATGTGTCTTGTGGTTGAGCTCTTGGAATTTGTCTAAACCCCCAAATTTTTTTTATTTAGAGATTTTCATATATTTCAAAAACCAAGGAACCGCTTGGGGCGCATGGCGCCTCTTATGCTAAAACTCTTTTTTAGGATGGTGGGAAAAGGAAAAAAATTTTGCCCCGGGTCCATCTTTTGATGATCTATCATTATGGGGTAGATACATTGATGATGTTCGTTTATAAGGGAAAGGAATATAGAAGATTTGTTCCTTTATGAATCTTTTAAAAAAGAACCTTGAACCAAAATTGTCTTTAAAATTTGGGTCAAGATATCGATTTTTTGGATATTCAATTTCAGTGGACAATGATGGTTAGTTTTTTGGGCCTATTTAGGAAACAAACATTACCCAATTTTCTTTCCATGCCCCTTCGCACACCCAAGAAATTTGATTCGTAACATCCCAGTGGGTCAATTTTTAAGATTTAGCAGGATTTTTTATACAGTTCAAATCTTTGAAAAAAGAGCTAAGGAAATAAAACAAAGTTCCAAGAAAAAAGAACAATCAAACGGTTAAACAACGGGGCTTACATCGAGCAAAACCCGCGAAGAAAAGACCCTTTTAAAAACAAAAGGGTTTCCCAAAAAGAAAATCAAAGGTAAAATTATTTCCATTTCAATAAAGGTTGGATAAGGGAAGATTCTTTAAAAAATATTGGGACACTTAGCGTGATGAAAATTTCGAAATATTTACCGGGCATCCTCCATCAGATAGGAGAGGCTAATTGAAAAAATGTTGTCTGTTTAAAGGGGGAAAAAGCCACAATTTTTAACACCAAAGTCTAAATTGGGGTTGTAAAAATTGTGGCAAAGTGTGATGTCCCCCAAAATAATAGCCATGGACAAAATTTTTGGAAAATTTAAAAAACCCAAGGAAATTAAGATTACTCACCCTTACCTGTCAAAAATATTGGGGGTTTTATATTTTTCCATTGCCATGTGAAATGATTTAAACGGTCTTAAAAAGAGAATTTAAAAGGAGAGTTCGGAAAAAAAAAATGTTTTGGGCATTGTGGAGTAAAAAAAGAGGAGGGGGGTGATGCCTTAAAACCCATTCCCAAAAATTTCAAATTGGTCCACAAAAGGATGGTTCTCCCAAAAGTTTGGGGAATTGATTGGTTTTTAAATTTCCCAGTGGGGGGGATTGGAAGAACTTTTTGGCCCAAAAAAGAAAAAAGGTGGATAATTACTTTGAACCGATATTCCATATGGTCTTTAAGATCAAATGAGTTTTGTTCCCCTTTTCAATTAATTAATAAAATTGTTTGTAATTTTGTCTGGGGGGATTTGGTTTGGTATTTCTTTTGGTTTACTTCTTGTGTATAATAGTTTTTTTTTTTCATTTTTTTTTTGGTTTTTTTTTTTTTTTATTTTTTTTTATTTGGATTTTAGTTGAGAGGCTCCTTTTTTTTTTCTTTTTTTTTTTTTTTTTTTATTTATCTTTGCCTTTTTGTTTTTTTTAGGTCGGGGTCGGCAGTTTGATCGGTTTTTTGGGGCACTCAACCCCATTTACGAGTATTTTATATATTATCTCATGGGGTGGAGGGTTATTAAAATTTTTTAGTCATTATGTATTTTGAATATACAATTGTTTTTTTTTTTTTTTTTTTCACATTTGGAGAGGGTGTTAAAGATTTTTCGGGCCCCTTTGTTCCCTTTTTTTAAAAATTTTGATATAGCTTTTTATACACTATTTTTTGCACATTAATAATTTTTTTGTACATCAGCACTTATTTTTTGGGGTTCATTGATATTATCTTATATTTTCATAAAATTTTTTTTTCACCAACTTTCGGTCTGGTTTTACATTTTACATTGACTCATGATAGTTGTTAATTTGGGTTTACTATATTTATATCTGGGGTTATTGTTTTGACGTATACTATGACATTGTGCATATTTATATTTTCATTGTTTTGTACTAATTGCATTATTTATATTGTATTTTTATTCTTTTCAAAGTATTTCATAGTTAAGGACATCTTTTAAAAATATATAATTTGAGAGTACAAAATTTGTAATATAGGTTTCATATATAAAGTGTGTTTTTTTTGTGCATAGTATTGTTTGCACGCTTTCCCATGACGCTATTTTGTTGTTTGTGATGTTCTTGTTTAATGTTGTTGTTTTGCCCGGAGGTAATGGGTACGTATGCATTTTGGAGGCAGGTACTTCCCCATCGGTTGTTCGAGGTGGAACGCAAGGTGCGTTCATGGTTGTTCATGCTATTGTCGTCATGATGAATTTCCCGGGGTTCGGATTGGTCCGTCCCATTTAGCGGTAATAAGCGTACAACAGCCTTAGTATTTGCACATTTATTTGAACTGATAGTAGTTGGATGTCTTTGATATATTGAATTTTGATGTATGGTTTTGGACGATTTCCCTGGTATTTGGTATGATGTTTGTATATATGTGTATTGGTTTGTTCTATTTCCGGTTGGTCCGGTATTTATTTTCTTCCTCTCTGACTTAATGCCATCCCCTTGAAAAAGCGTTGGCGAAACGCGCGTCGGGGCGCACGGAGGTCTGGGTATAACCAACATTGGATTGAAGCACGTTCCCAGGCATTCACCTCTTGGGTTGCATGGTAATATATGTACATTGTCATTGGCAACATTGTCTCACGCACATCAAGAGGTGGGTTGTTCATGATTATGCCATAAGCATGCTCATTTATTCAAAATAATTCAGTTGGGGACGGGATCCCAGACCTCCGTGTTTGTTGTTTGTCTTTTTATCTGGGTGGGGGGTTTGTTTAGGTACTTCCAATATGTTTTTTTTTTGTATTTGTTTTTTTGCTTTGATTTTTGATTTTCTACAATAAAATTTTGGATTTTTTTATATGGTTGGCTCTTTTGTCGGTTTTTCTATTTTTGAATGGTCAGCCCCATTACTTTCATATATGTTGTTGCATGTTACCTCGGATATATATATTTTTGTAGGTTAGTCATGACTTTATCAGGCAACATTCCTGCTTCAGTTTTTTGGTCAGTTTTGCCCTCTTAAGTGCCCAGGGAATTTTATAGTGAAGCGATTTTAAGAGCGACGGCAGTCATGTGGTGTCATATTTAAAACACAACATTGTATGAGACAAACCAAGCTCCCTTCTATTTAAGCTGGACATAGCACCTGCAGGTTTGTGCACCTGGAAATAGTGTTTTTTTTAACGTAATTCGTCCCGAAGTAATTCAGAACGAAGTTATTTTTTGTCGGGAAATTCGGCGAAGTGAACAAACCGAATTTCGGGAAATTCGCCCATCTCTAGTTTCAACCAATCAGCTCTTTTCTGCCTTTTTTACTGTATTTTGAACTGTTCGCCTTTTTATTTCATTGGTCAATACTACTCCATAGGTTATAATGGGTCACTGTGGCTCCTATTCTTATTGGTTGGTTTTTGCCGACAAATGAGAAGAGCTTACAGAATTTGAATTACTGTATTTCCCGGCAATTCTCTATATCGTAATTCTTGATGTAGCGCCGGTGACGACGACAAACGTGTTGTTATTGATTTTATTTCTGTATGTTTTTAGAAGGTTTTAGCTCTTTTACAGAGAATGTTTTACACTTAATAAAAACTATTTATTTACTAATACTCCATGCCGCACGGAGCTGAGATTTCAGTGCCCCCATCTCTCCATAGACTACAATGGGACAAAGTAGCTCGCGCTCTGATTGGCCGGGATAGCCAAGCCCCCGCTAGTTCAACCATTCAGCTCTTTTTTGTCTTTTTTACTGTATTTTGAATTGTCCTGCCTTTTTATGTGATTGGTCAATACTTCTCCATAGGTTAAAATGGGTCACTGTCGCGCCTATTCTGATTGGTTGGGTTATGCCGACCAAGGAGAAGAGCTTACTGAATTTTATTTACTGTCTTTCCCGGCAATTTTCAATATGACAATTCCTGATGTAGTGCTGGTCTCGGCGACAAACGCATTGTTAGTGATTTGATTGAGGTATGTTTTTAGAAGGTTTTAGCTCTTTTTCAGATAGTATATTACACCGAAGAAAAACTATTTTTTTAAATCATACTCCCTGCCTCCCGGAGCTGAGAGCCGAGATTTCATTGCCCCGATCTCTCCATAGACTACAATGGAACAAAGTAGCTCACACTCTGATTGGCCGGGATAGCCAAGCCCCCGCTAGCTCAACCAATCAGCTCTTTTCTGCCTTTTTTACTGTATATTGAACTGTCCCGCCTTTTCATGTGATTTGTCAACACTTTTCCATAGCTTATAATGGATCACTGTCGCTCCTATTCTGATTGTCTGGTTTATGCCGACCAATGAGAAGCGCTTAGAGAATTTGAATTACTGTATTTCCCGGCAATTTTCAATATCCCAATTCCTGATGTTGCTCCGTTCTTGATTTTTTGTTATTGATTTTATTTATGTATTTTTTTAGAAGGTTTGAGCTCTTTTTCAGATAATGTTTTACACCTAATAAAAACGATTTTTTTGATTCATACTCCATGCCCCACGGAACTAAGAGCTGATATTTATTTCTTTAGCGATCTTATATATTTTCCCTTTGATTTTAAATGATCCACTTTTTCACTACATCGCTTTTAGACAGCTTTGATTTTTCTATTTATTCATTTGAAAGTCAACTCTTTATGCTATTCACTAACATGTTTAATGATTTCTCTCTGTTTTCCAGCCTGTCTTGAATCGGAATACATGTTAGGCGCAGTCCTTCTGCGCCTAAGTCCCGCACTGCGCCTCACACACTGGCGAGGCACAGGGAACTTTTCACCGCATGTATGAGCAAACCTCCTCGGGTGGCGAATCTTAGGCGCAGTCCTTCTGCGCCTAAGTCCGGCACTGCGCCTCACACACTGGCAAGGCACGATGAACTTTTCAACGCATGTATGAACGCACCTTGGGTGCCGACATACATGAGGCACAGCTTTCACGTTTGAGTGCTCGAAAACGAGCGCTCCGATGCGCCGAGATTCATACATGTCGCCCAATGTGTCACGACACGAGAAAATAATTTCTGAATTAGATGGATAGGTAAAAGTGTCAAAAAGTTATTCTCACATAAAGTGACACATGTCAGATTTATAAAATGGGGCTCTGTCAGGAATGTCAAAACTGACTGCAGCAGTAAAGGGTTCAAAGGAAAACGCGTTTCGTATGCTGAAGCACCCTTCATCAGTTCCTTATATAGTGTGCTTCAGTATTCGAAACGTGTTTTCGTTATAAAGAAATAAAATCCTGAAAACTGAATAAGAGGTTCAGTGCAGTCACTTTGGTTGTTGAACTATGGGAATCCAGCAGTAAATCATTGGTTATTCCATTACCTACATATCTACGTATCTGGCTCCATGGCCGTTCCAGGACATTACAACCAGACAGCAACGATCCTCACTACCGTCAGTTCTTTAATCAACTATAGGCTCTTCTGAGTGTTGTGCCTCTTCCTGCACAACTCATTAAGGTTAGTGTACAAGAGATTGTATACTAATTGCTTTATTCAAGTCGCAGTACTTGCGCTAGGGAGCGCTTTCTCTATTTTTTTTCTATTGCATATTTTGAAAAGATAATCTCTGGATATGATGTACGAGCAAGTATGTATGAGCACGTGCACTAAACTTCTTTGGTTGACCATGGTGAGGCCTGTTCTGAGTGGAACCTTTCTTGTTAAACTACTGTATAGTCTTGGCCATCATGCTGCAGCTCAGTTTGTGGGTGTTGACAATCTTCTTATAGCTTAGGCCATCTCTTACAATATGTAGAGCAACAATTCTTTTCTTCAGATCATCAGACAGTTCTTTGCCATGAGGTGCCATGTTGAACTTCCAATGATCAGTATGAGAGAGTGTGAGAACGATTACACCAAATTTAATACACCTGCATCTCATTGACATCTGAGACCTTTTAACACTAATGAGTAACACGACACATGGAGGGAAAATAGCAAAGTGGGCACAGTTTATCCATTTTTGTTGCCAGTGGTGTAGACTTTGATGGCCGTGCATTAAGTTATTTTGAGGACATATTTACACTGTTACACAAGCTGTACACTGACTGCTTTACATTGTGTCAAAATGTAATTTATGGTGTTCCACGAAAAGATGTAATACAATATTTACAAACATGTGAGGGGTGTACTCAGTTTTGTGAAATACTGCATAGTTAGTAGAAAGACCACTTCATAAGCTTATAGTATTTTATATGAATAAACAACTTGTTTAAATGTGTGAAAATCATACACAAAAATAGTATTCTTCATCAAATTAAATTATCTTCATATTGGTTCAAATGATTTATGTCACTATGATTATGGACCACAAGCGTTGTTTTTATGAATGGACCTTTTACGTGTAAGGGCATGTTCACACAGTATATTGTTGCTTCAGAAAAATATGCTGTGTTTTATGTTGAAGAAATCAAAGGCATAACCTCAAATTTAAGCCTCATATTTCACTTTTTTTTACGTGGATTTTGCCATGTTTTAGGATAAGGATTATCAGCCTGTCACGGATGGAGATAGTGGATCCTCTGGACCGCCGCAAGCGATGACATAAGCCACGGCAGGAAGCGGAATCTAAGTAGGTCCCGGTTTTCACCAGAGCCCGCCGCAAAGCGGGATGGACCTGCTGCGGCGGGAATCTACCAGGTCGCTACCCCTGACGTGACTTGCTTGCAGAGGCAGCCGAGGTGTAGCGTGGTACAAAATCGTCAGGCAGGCTCGTAGTCGGGAACAGGCAGAAGGGGAGGGCAGGCGGCAAGATTCGTGGTCGAGGAACGAAAGCAAATGGTACGGTACACGGTAAATCAGTACAAGACTAGGAACGCTTTCTCTATAGGCTAAATGGCACTAAAGATCTGGCACAAGACTCAGGAAGGGACAGGCTTAAATAAGGGCAGTGACCGACAATACCCAATCACCGGTGCACTGGCCCTTTAAATTTCAGAGAGCCGGCGCGTGCGTGCCCTATGGAGCGGGGACGCGCGCGCCGGGAGACTGGAGCTGAAGCAGGAGCGCGGCCGGGTAAGTAGGCGGGGACGCGGCCGGCAGGGCGAGCCTGTGACCCGCTCGTGCGGGGGACACGGGTGCGCCTGCGACCCGGGACAGGGGTCGCAGGCCCACCCGTGACATTACCCCCCCGCCCCCCCTTCGGCCTCCCCCTCTTTCTGGCCTGAAGGAACTTCTGAATGATGTTACGATCCAGAATATTGTCCTCTGGCTCCCAGGACCTTCTTCAGGGCCCTAACCCCTTCCAGTCAATGAGAAAAAAACGCTTCCCTCTGACTGTCTTCATATCTAGAATCTCCTTTACCGTAAAGACATTGGTGGCATCGGCCTCAGGAGTGGAAGCAGCAGACCTGACGGTTTGAGACGAGGGGACTTGTTTCAGGCACAGGAAGTGCAGGACTCCACAAACTCACGAACATCCTGGACTAGACCTGGCCACCAATAAAACTGAGAGATGAGGGAGCAGGACCTCTGCACTCCTGGGTCCCCCGCCATACGGGAGCAATGCAACCATGACAGTATCTTCTTCCGAAGAGCTGGGCGAACGTATGTCTTACTGGTTGTAGGTCTACAGGCGCGGCAGATGAGCCGTTCTGGAGGGATAATGTGCCGTGGAGTGGACTAGTCCCCAGTCACATCCGAAGCACGGGAGAGAGCGTCGGCCTTGACATGTCGATCCGCAGGGCGAAAATGAATGAGAAAAGAAAATCAGGAAAAGTAGAGGGACCAACGAGCCTGGCGTGGATTTAAGCGTTGAGCTGTCTGGAGATATAACAGATTTTTGTGGTCGGTATGAATGCTGACTGGGTGATGAGCCCCCTCCAAGAGATACCACCACTCCTCCAGGGCCAGCTTGATGGCCAGTAACTTCCGGTCGCCGATAGAGTATTTCCTTTCTGCAGAGGAAAAACTTTTAGAGAAAAAGCCGCAAGTGAGGGTCTTGTCTTTGGGCCCTTTAAGAGAGAGTACGGCCCCCGGACTCCACCGAGGAGGCATCGACCTCGAGGGAAAACCGTTTTCCGTATCTGGCCGGGAGAGCACAGGTGCAGAGGCGAAGGCAGACTTTAACTTGGTGAAGGCTTCCTCTGCCGCTGGTGGCCAGAGCTTTTGGTTGGCGTTCTTCTTGGTCAATGCCACTATGGGAGATACCGGCGAGGAGAAATGTGGTATAAATTGCCTGTAATAGTTGGCGAACCCCAGGAATCTTTGTATGGCTCAGAGACCCACGTGGCGCGGCCACTGAAGGACGGCAGACAACTTAGCGGGGTCCATCTGCAGGCCCCTGTCGGAAATGATGTAGCCGAGGAATGGTAGGCTCTGCTGATGGAACAGACACTTCTCGAGCTTGGCATAGAGGCGGTTGGCCCTTAGACATCTGAGGACCTGTTGTACGTGAATTTGATGGGACTCAAAGTCGGGGGAGAACACTAGAATGTCATCCAGGTAGACAACCACGCATGTGTACAGGAGATCCCGGAAGATGTCATTGACAAATTCTTGGAAGACGGCCGGGGCATTGCAGAGACCGAATGGCATGACTAGGTACTCGAAGTGCCCATCGCGAGTGTTGAAGGCGGTCTTCCATTCATCGCCCTCACGTATCCGTATGAGGTTATAAGCCCCTCGCAGGTCCAGTTAGTAAAAATCTTGGCACATCTTAGCCGGTCAAAAAGCTCCGTGATCAGGGGCAGAGGATAGCAGTTCTTTACAGTGATCTTTTTGAGGCCTCGATAGTCTATGCAAGGACGTAGGGTACCGTCCTTTTTAGCCACAAAAAAGAATCCGGCCCCAGCTGGAGAGGAGGACTTGCTAATGAACCCCTTTTGGAGATTCTCCTTGATATAAGTAGACATAGCCAAGGTCTCAGGTACCGACAGTTGGTAAACCCTGCCCCGTGGAGGAGACGTCCCGGGCAGTAGATCAATGGGACAGTCATATGGTCGATGGAGCGGCAATGTCTCAGCTTGCTTCTCGGAGAAGACATCTGCAAAGGCTTGATATGGTGCTGGAAGGCCCGCCAGAGGCTTAGACGGCACGGGAGAAGCGGTAAGCACCGGGCTAGGTGGCACCAAACAGTGAGACTGACACTCCGAACCCCAACTCAAGACTTCGCCTGTCTGCCAGTCGAGCAAGGGAGCATGGCGCTGCAGCCACGGGAGACCTAGGAGAATGGACGAGGAAGAACGGGGTAGCACGTAAAACGCAAGTCTCTCCTTGTGCAGAACCCCTACTTGTAGGACCAGAGGCTCAGTGCGGAACCGAATTGGATCCCTGAGAATCTCTCCACTGACAGAGGAGATGAGTAGGGGCTTCTCCTGTCGGATCACAGGGAGATTATGCTGGGACACCAGGGCAGCGTCCAAGAAATTTCCAGCTGACCCAGAGTCCAGGAAGGCAGCAACGTGAAACTGGGAACCTGACCCAGTGCCGACGGTCACGAGCATGGTCAGGCGAGGAGAGGCCTTGCTCTTACCTAGGGACGCCTCTCCCACGTACCCTAGGTGCGCCCGTTTCCCGGACGCTGAGGGCGCATAGGGCAGGATCTGCGGAAATGGTCTGAACTGCCACAGTACAGACACAGATTCTCCTCACGTCTTCTGGTTAGCTCCGATGCAGACAGGTGGGCTCTATCCACTTCCATGGCCTCCTTGGCAGCAGGCGGAGAGGGCAACTGTGGTGGCCTCTGGAATACTGGAGCCAGAGGAGGAAGACGGCGTCGTCTAGCCTGTTCTCGTTCTTGCCAGAGTTCCTCCTGGCGTTCCGAGAAACGGATGTCAATCCGAGTGGCCAGGGAGATAAGGTCACTCAAGGAAAATGGGAGGTCCCGAGCAGACAGGGCATCCTTGATGTGACTGGAGAGGCCCTTCTGAAAGGTGGCGGTCGGAAGCCAAAGTGTGGAATCGTACGGCGTAATCGCCTCCAGATGAGTCCCCTTGGTGCAGGTTTAGCAAGGCGGTCTCGGCGGAAGAAGCCCGGGCAGGTTCCTCGAAAACACTCCTGAACTTGGTGAGGACTGTAGCAAGATTGGCCGTGATCGGGTCGTTCCTGTCCCAGAGGGGGTAGCCCAGGACTTTCCCGGAGAGAAGGCTGAGCACGAACGCCACCTTTGACCGTTCAGAAGGAAATTGGTTGCCCATTAATTCGATATGCAGGGAACATTGGGTGATAAAGCCCCTGCAGGCCTTGGAGTCCCTATCGAACTTGGACGGCATAGACAGACGAAGCCGTGGAACAACGATCGGAGCCGGAACCGAAGGAGCAGCGGGAGCCGCGGGAGCCGTGGGAGCCACGGGTGCGGGTTGCTGCTGCTGAGAGGCCAGGAACTGTTGCATCATGGCGCAGAGATGGCTGAGTTGCTGGGCTTGCTGAGCAATCTGTTGCGACTGCTGAGCCACAATGGCGGTGAGGTCAGCGTCGGGCGGCAGAGGCACCTTGGCGGGATCCATGGGCGGATCTTACTGTCACGGATGGAGAAAGTGGATCCTCTGGACCGCCGCAAGCGATGGCGTAAGCCACGCCAGGGAGCGGAATCTAAGTAGGTCCCGGTTTTCACCAGAGCCCGCCACAAAGCGGGATGGACTTGCTGCGGCGGGAGTCTACCAGGTCGCTACCCCTGACGTGACTTGCTTGCGGAGGCAGCCGAGGTGTAGCGTGGTACAAAATCGTCAGGCAGGCTCATAGTCGGGGACAGGCAGGAGGTCAGGACAGGCGACTATGGTTCGTGGTCGTGGACAGGCAGACGGTCAGGGCAGGCGGCAAGATTCGTGGTCGAGGAACGGAAGCAAATGGTACGGTAAATCACAACACGGCTAGGAACGCTTTCTCTATAGGCTAAATGGCACTAAAGATCCGGCACAAGACTCAGGAAGGGGCAGGCTTAAATAAGGGCAGTGACCGGCAATACCCAATTACCGGTGCACTGGCCCTTTAAATTTCACAGAGCCGGCGCGCGCGCCCTAGGGAGTGGGGACGCGCGTGCTGGGAGACTGGAGCTGCAGCAGGAGCGCGGCCGGGTAAGTAGACGGGGACCCGGCCGCCAGGGTGAGCGTGCCCACCGCCTGACATGCGGGCGGCGCCGGCGCTCGTGCGGGGGACACGGGTGCGCCTGCGACCCGAGACAGGGGTCACAGGCCCACCTGTGACACAGCCATTTAATGATGCAGCACATACTCCCATTGTAAACAATGGGAAACAATATACACAGTTTTTGGTCTTTTCTGACTTGGAATACGCAGCAAAATGCACTTAAAAATTACACCATGTGAACAAAACCTAATGATTGGTTAGTTAGTCCCATGTAATCAGTCTTTATATAAAAAATAGTTTTTTAGTGGTTTATTAAAATCAAATTTGGTGCACTATTTCTTCATCATTCAACTGTTGATTTTTATTTAAGTTGTTTTAGTATTATGTTTTAACAACTCTTTGTTACAGTTACTTTGGCTTTTATAATCATAAGTTATATAACTATGGATTTTCGCTCGTACTTGTGGTTTTGAAGGTCTTTTCTATACAGTATATTATTATGAGGAACCTTGCACTTTGTTGTTTGCCAAATATGTTGAATGTGGAGAATAAAATAAAATGTCAACTAAGTCAACACATAGATGTGTGAAGTTGGGTTTTAACTCATTACACAAAAGCAGAGGAAAAAAAGCACTTAGTCCCATTTCAGACGTTTGTAACGACTTTTTCTTGCGTTCTATATTATGACTGCAACATCTGAACCTTTAGTAGTTTTATGGAACCAAACTTAAATCATTGTAAAGTTCTACAGCAATCTATGTTTGGTTCACGGGAACTACAGCTTAGACCACATGTTGAGGCTCTCACATATACACTAGAAAATGCTCCTGACAAGTATGCCTTATGTACAGTATCTGTAGATTTTTATGGTCCTGACTAACAGTATGCTAAAAAAAAGTGTAGAGCTGTAGGAAGAGAGCTTTGACAAGATAAAGTTGTATACTACACTATTCTTTTTACCAAAAATGGACTGCTACCCCCTTAAAAGAGCTCCACTCTTAACACTGGGCAGTGTTTTCTGTAAACAGAGATCTATTACGGAGACAAGAAATTATACATGATTGACTTGTGATAGGCTGAATGCATCTATCTTTCTGTTTGTGTAGAGGAAAGGAGTATTGACCTCAGATTAACTGTTAAAGGCACTAGGTGGAAAGTTGGAGTGAAAAAAGCTTTTCCATTTATCTATCATTTTCTTATTTTTACTGACATTGCTTCCTCGTATGAAACGTTCTCGTGCAAATAAACAACAGTCCATTCTAAGCAATAGTTTTGGGTATTTTTATGTATATCTACACTTCTTAAATTGTGCATTTGCCATTTTACTGCTCTGCCTATGATTTACATGTTTTGTCAGTAATGCTAAATCCCTTATTGAATAGCTATATATTGTGTGTGTGTTTGCATAGCTTTGCTGCAAACTGCCATTTTCCACTATGATTATCCACTGAAAATAACCAATGACCTTTTTTCTGCTTCACTTAGAGAGGCAATTGAACACGTCTAATATGATTGAAATATGGTTATTGAGAATACTTTGAGCAAATGCTATTCACTTTGTTTTGTCATGTGATTTCATTGTGCACAAATATCTTTTAGCTAAATGACAAAACTAATGACCATAAAAGCAGTTCAGGAGTAATAGAACTACTGCTACAGTGGAACACTTGCTCTAGTTGTCAGGAAAATGAGTGCTCTGGTAAGGAAGGGAATAGGAGTACAGGAAAGAGCTGGCTTGTTTATGGGTGATGATTCAATTATTTAGGATATATTTATTGGGCATATAAGTGATTGGGTTAACAAATTATTAGGAGGAACTGGTAAGTACTTCATCGTGGTAGCAGTAAAAATTTAAAGACAAGTACTTTTCAATGACGCCTTACTGACACAAATTGTTCTCTATCATTTTTTCCACCTTGTCATGTAAGTGGATAGATAGATAGATAGATAGATCGATCGATAGATAGATAGATAGATAGATAGATAGATAGATAGATAGATAGATAGATAGATAGATAGATAGATAGATAGATAGATAGATAGGCAAACAGAACTTTTTTTTAAGGGAAAACCACCAACATGTATGGCATGTCCTTTCCATTTACTAGAATGGGTAAGACATGCAATATATTTCAACATTACATAAGAAGGATTTTTGAAAGTCCTGTACAGGTAAATAATATCAGAAATGCAAAGGTCCACAGATCTTGGGCACTTCCCCTCCTAAAAACATCAGCCCACAGCCTCCCCCAAAGTAGACCATCACCTTATTTGGTCCACTTCTAAAGCTATTTCAGCTCTTCGTGGTGTTTTTGGTTCATTGGATACTGGAGTAATAGTGAGAGGAGGTTGGTGTCATCTTGAGGGTAACAAAAAACACCACTGACTGACACCAAGCCCCAGTGATAGTAATGGAGAGGTGTCTGCCAGACATCTCAATTATCAATATTGGAATAAAAAAATAAAAAAACACAAAAACACTTTATTTAAATACACAGTCTTAACAACACCCATTGTTGACCATTTTATTAAAGAAATAAATCCTATACTGGTCCAATGTAGTCCAAAGAGTCACTACAAAAAACATGCCAGTACTAAATTCTATACTCTGCACCTCCTGGAGTATTCTTTCAGATGGAGAAGGTAATGGAGTTCAGGCTGCACAATATGGTAAATGCTGCAAAGATGATCCCTGGCAGGGACAGGGTTTTATGGCAGCCTAGACTGTATTGAGAAGATAAGAGAAAGTGAATGACTCCAGTCAGAGAAGAAGTCACTTCTGATTCACTGGATGTAACTACACTATAATCACTTATATATGCAGATCCCCTGTGTACAACTAGTATCTAGCACTATATGGTCAATGAATGGAGGTAATTGGGGTCTTTTATGGAGGTCATTTTGGTAGTACAATGGTCCATATTTTGTAACAGTATGGCAGTATTACTCATTATGTGGTGGTGATACATGGTCATGGTGTGGCAGTATTGTTTGTTCCTTGTATAGATGTATTATTGATGATATTGACCTTTTTATGTTGGTTTGATTAGTAATAGTATGGTAATATGATTTACTCCTTTTATAGTTGTAATATGTGATAACTGTATGACCATTATGTACAGGTATCATTCATAGAAAACTGTCTTATCGCAATTTGTATATATTTATTTTTGCAAAACATATACTTTTATATTAATACATCTGTATGTACCCTATTAATGCTATTATTACTTGGTGAAGGTCTGCTAGAGGAAGCTGTGCATGATTAGGTGTGTTTGTGTGTGGTTAGCCATTTGTTTGGGCATGACCTGGTGTGGTATCTTGTAACTGAGTGTGGCCAGAGGTGTGACCTGATGTGTCCTTCTTTGCATTCCCCAAATGTTTGAAGGTGTGGTAGTAATATTTACCCTTCATTTGTTTCTATACAGAAAGTTATGGTGTGAGTTATTCAAAAATTGTGAGAAACAGGCTTGAAACTGAGAAGCTGAAACCACTGGACACCAATGTTCAGTAATTAACCCACTGAGTCATACCTTCCAGCAGTCCTGTCCTACTTGTGCTCTGTGTACTTTTTACGCCTAAAAGAAATGTTTTATTAAAGTATACAGGTGTGTAGCCTACTTCGACTACTGTCCTCCTTGTGCTCTGTGTACTTTTTACACCTAAAAGAAATGTTTTATTGCATAAAGTATACAGGGATATGTAGCACTACCTTCCAGCAGTACTGTCCTACTTGTGCTCTGTGTACTTTTTACGCCTAAAAGAAATGTTTTATTGCATAAAGTATACAGGGATGTGTAGCACTACATTCGAGCAGTACTGTCCTCCTTGTGCTCTGTGTACTTTTTGCACCTAAAAGAAATGTTTTATTGCATAAAGTATACAGTGTGCAGAGAACCCCTTGGCCTTGATCAATGACCTAGTGACAGTGGTGGTTGCCACTTTCCTCTATTTTCTCAACCTATTTTTAACCACTGGTGTCTTTCCATTTTCTTTTATACATGCATCCATAACACCAACTCTTAAAAACTCATGATGCCTTGATTCTATGACCTGGTCCTCTTTGTCCAGTTACCGCTCATTACTCATTTTGTCTCAAAACTGTTTAAACAACATGACTATCTTGAAGTGACTTTTGACACCACTAGTCCAATGAAATGGTCTTAACAAAAGTCGTTGTTAATCTGCTAACTGCTAACTCCTTGCATTCTAGCCCAGTTCTCTGCCTTTAACTACCTCCTCCTGTTACAAGCTGACATATGTGGCATCTCCTCATATCTCATTGTCTCATATCTGATTGTCTTTCACACCGCAGTCTAGTGTCTTACTCTCTCACACCACATCCTCATCTCAACCTCTCTCTGCTGGTGTCCCATTAAACAGCCAGATTGGAAAACCTTTCCTTTTATTTATCACAGTATGGAGTATGATAAGTACTTAAAGCACCTTTTTCATAAAACCATGGAATGAATTGAGTCTTCATCGATTAACGGGGTTGTCTCACTACAAGGATTGCTATTAATGATAAAGATCTTGCAAAAACAAGTCACTTTGCAATATGTGTCAATTAACAGACTCCTACCTATTCTTAGATATCATCTCTTGTATGGGCTGCATCAGCTCCTCAGGTCGCTATAGCTACAGATCTGTGTGTTGTCTCTTCATAGGCTACCAGTGCTGGTTGCTATAGCTACAGACCTATGGGCAAAAAAGTGAGTTTTAGGCTATGTCTACACTGCATCAGACAAAAAACGGCCCAAAAGCGAACGTTTTTTCTCCGATGCAGGAACGCGGTTTTTGTCACGCTTTGTGAAAAAAGCCACGGTCGCTTCTCGTTTTCCTGACGTCCCCCATACAATTGTATTGTATGGGAAGACGGAAAGAAAATGAGAAGCGACAGTGCATTATACAGCATGTTGTATAATACGCTGCTGCAGAAAGATGGGCAGAGAAAAGATGAGCTGTGTAAACAATTTCTCTATTGCCGTCAATGGTGCCGCACTAACGATCGTATCTGCGGCGCTTTTAAAAAACGAAAAAGCATTGCAGAAAACCCTTTTCACATGACATGTTGACATGACTTAGACTACCAAAACTGGAATGTCTCAACGGTTTTACACGCACTGTGCTCTTTGCGGACAGTTTCAGATGCTGCAAAACCCAAATAACCTCTGTTAAAAGTGACAACCGGCAGCAAAACCCGTGCATGGGGACATGCTCTTATTAGTTTCACAAAAAGGTCTAACACCAGATCATGATCTCTCAAGTCTCTCAGTTTCCCATTGCAAGATGAAAATTTGGCTATTACTTATCTACAGGCTGAGTATATTTGAGGTAAGCTTTTAAAAGTCACTTTTTCATAAAATGATGTGTATGAATTGAATGAAAATTCAAGGCTTGTATCACACTACATGGTCTTAAAGAATTTACAACTGTTAAAGACTTCTGAAAACTTGGTCATTAATAAGGTCTAATATTTTTGTTCCTCACTTAGCTTCCTCAGAGTCGCATAACTTCTTGATTTTTCTATCTACTTAGACATATCAGGGCTTTAAACCCTTCCGACATAGGTAGGATGGCTACGATGTGTACTCCTAGCAGAAGGGCTTTCCCCATATGGAGTTCCAGTACGACTAGATCTGTGGGCCAAAGAGACCATGGAGGCTATGTCTACACTGCAGTCAGAAAAAAAACGGGCCAAAAGCGAAGTGTTTTTTCGATGAGGAACGCGGTTTTATGTCACGCTTTGTGAAAAAAGCCACTGGTTCGCTTTCTCGTTTTCTGACTGTCCCCAATACAATTGTATTGTATGGGAAGACGGCAGAAATTGAGAAGGACAAGCAATTATCGCATGTTGTATAATCGCTGCTGCGAAAGATGGGCAGAGAAAAGATGAGCTGTGTAAACAATTTCTCTATTGCCGTCAATGGGGCCGCACTAACGATCGTATCTGCGGCGCTTTTAAAAAACGAAAAGCGCCGGAGATACGATCGTTTTCTTATGCAGTGTGGACATAGACTTAGACCTAAACAGATTCATACATGTGGCCCCTGGTGTCTA
Organism: Phyllomedusa bahiana; assembly: GCA_025379985.1. NCBI lineage: Eukaryota > Metazoa > Chordata > Amphibia > Anura > Hylidae > Phyllomedusa > Phyllomedusa bahiana. The sequence continues at coordinate 25,277 of JAODAL010015219.1, forward strand.
CAGCAGCTTGTCACTGCTGGCCACTAGAAGCACCCAAAACCTCGAATCATGCCTATAAACTAAAAAGTGAAACAGAGAAAACAGGACTGGGGTAAGATGAATCAATGTAGTAAGACAACCCCTTTAATTCATGAGATACATTAGTTCCAAGACTGTAAAATGCCCATGACCCATTTTATTGTAATATTTCTGCATTACTACTCTGAGTGCTAAGTTACCACTTATTTGAGCGAATGTACAAAAAAATGTCCACTTTCTAAAATAGGATGTGTACGTTGTGGAAAATCACTATGTACTCCAATACTGCATCTTAAATAATATTGTAGCTGTAACATGTGAAAGGGTTAAGTGTAGTGCATATATTGTCTTCCTTTGAAAGAAAAGTAATGAGCGCCTTGGTCCCTGTCACTTGATGACTGCTCAGAAAGTGGCAACAGAACTATTTTTAGACTTTCTAGAAGAAAGACGAGAAATACCGTTGACCTTAAAATTCCAAAAGATACGGTGTCACAAAACAGTAAAACCTTCTAAAAAGACATAGAATTTTCCCCTATTTTAACTTTGGATGCCATGTTATGAGCATGGAGGAAAATGACACAACTGACGAGATATGATGTTAATGTAGATTAATGATTCAAGGTGTTTCCAGGATTTACAGCTGAAAATGATTAATAGCTTCTGTATGTCAGTGCAGCAAAAAAATCCCTGCATGTTAGCACAGTCTTTGCTGCATGCTTATGGGACTGGATTTACTTTCAATAGAAGTAAGCTAGTAAGAATGTAATACTAGAAACTTAGTGAAAGCAACTTATATTTTAACAAGTCCTCTGGTCCAGTTACTGACAAATATTTTAATAGTAGTTTTCAGGGACAAACCATAGCTAACAGTGGCGATCAATCCCTGGAGCTGGCCCAAAGGCCATGCTACCATATAAAAAACCATCAGTATTAACAATGGTATAGTTAATATGAAACAATTTTATACATTTGTATTGGAGTTCAGGAGTTTCAGTAGGAGTATATTTCTAAGTGGTGCTTCCCTTACAATTTATTGCAGATGATGGTGTGGTGATAAGAAAGAAGTTTATTTTGTTCTTCCACAACAGCTTGATGGCTTCAGGTTACAGTGCTTGATGATTACAGCTTTCGCTCAGAATCGTTCTTCCACTCTGTTATACAGAGGGAGTTTCACTCTGCTTAAACTTTTACTACTGACACACTTATTCTTCCTATCTCTCTTAGCTTCCCCCAATCCACTCACTCCATGGAGATGGGTGTACAGGCCTCTCAGCCAGACTCAGGTTTGACATCCTCTCGATCTCTGCTGGACACTCTTAAGCTATTTTAACCCGGTTTACGCGGTGTGTCCGGGGGGGGGCGGGAGCGGGGGAGGGAGCGGGGGTGGGGGGGGGGGGGCGGCACCTTGCCGGCCCATAGAGAATCACTGCTAGCGGTGCATATACGCCGCTAGAAAGTGACATGTGAATTATCTCCCCGCCCGGCGTATTCGACGAGCAGGGAGAGGAGACGTAATCCATAGTTCTCTATGAGAACTGTGGATTACCGTAATGAATGGCCCGTTTTCAGCCCATAATTTGCGCATATCGGCGCGTAATTACAGACCGAAATACGGCCCATTTTAAGCCGTGTGAACATAGCCTTAGGGCTCATCCCCACGGCAAAGGATAAATACCGATTGATTTATCTGACCGGTATTTGTCCTGTTTTAGTGCCATCCTCACGGCCGCAGGCGGGCGGCTTTTCTCCGCGACTAGCAGAGAAAAGCCCTCTCCCTTCACATAGACATGTTCATATTCCGTCCGAAAACTGGACTGCTGCACGGTTTTCCACAGCGGCCCGGTGTGCTCGTTTGCGGACAGTTTTTCAGATGGTCTGCAAAACCGCAAACCGTCTGAAAAACCGGCTGCAAACCCGTGCCGTGGGGACATGCCCTTATATAAGGCTGTCACAAAAGGTCAAACCAGAACAGACTCTCCAAAGTCTCTCAGTCTCTCTCCTTGCAAGAATGAAGAATTTAGGCAATAACTTTTACAGGCTGAGTATATTTGATGGTAAGCTTTTAATAGTACTAGCTCTCTTCATCATACATGATGTTATGCAAGAAAATGAAAATTCACAGGCTTTTATACACACTAGACAGTGGTCTTCAAAGAATCTTACAAACTTTAACCCCTTCCTGACAACTGGTCATGATAATATGGCTCTAAATTTTTTTCCTCCTTGCCTTCCAAGAGCCATAACTTTTGTATTTTTCTATCTACTTAGACATATGAGGGCTTTAACCCCTTCCGACATAGGAGGGATGGCTACGATGTGTTACATCCTAGCAGGAAGGGCTTTCCCACAAATGGACGTACCAGTACGACCTGCAGATCATGTGGGCTCACAAGAGAACTCTGCATGATCACGACATATATATTACCGATGGCCTTATGCCTCATCACCCATGGCCAGAGTGAGCTCCAGCAATGGGTGATTAACCCTTAGCTGTTGTGATCTATCATGACCACCACAGCTAAGGCACAGGCAGAAGGAGCGAGCTCCTCCTGCCTGTAATCGGTGCAACAGCGGCACTAGCGCCGCTGCTGTGTCCAAACTTGACGATCCTCTGACAGCCGGATGCTTTACAAAAGCATCCGGGATGCCTGTGATGTCACCATGCCCTGCAATGCATTGCAGGGCATGGTGACTGGCAGTTGTCATAGAGGCCAATACAAAGTAGTTCTGCTCTGTATTGATCTCTATTGTATCAGTGATCTAAGGATCACTAATACAAATTCCCCTATGGGGAAAAGTGAGAAAAAGGTGAAAAAATAAAAAATAAAGTAAAATACAAACATGAACAATAAAATAAAAACACGTACACTGCCCTTTTCCCTCTTACAAACGCCAATTGCCCCAAAAAAGATAAAAAAAATAAAGTAATCATGTTTGGTGTCGCCGCATGCATAATGACCTACACTATAAATCTGTCATGTTAATTAACACGCACAGTGAACGCAGTAAAATAAATAATCACAGAAATGTGATTTTTGTTCATTTCGCAGCACATAAAATGGAAGAAAAAGTGATCAAAAACTTATATAAGCACCAAAGTGGTGTCAATTAAAACATCAGTTCATGCCACAAAAAAGCATTTACATAGCGCTGTATACGGAAAAATTAAAAAAGAATCAGAATAAAGCGATGCATAAATATTGTTTTACACAATAAAAACAGTGCTTCAACATATATAATACTATATATAATACTTGTCACATGTACTGCACGGTGATCCCTGTTAAACATAAAATTTAAAAAACACTACTAGGATTGTTGCATTTTTTTCATCCTGCCTTTCAAAAAATGGATTTAAACCCGATTAAAAAGCCTTGTCCACCCAAAACTGATACCAATAAAAACATCAACTCAACCCGCAAAAAACAAACCCGTACACATCTTCGTACATGGAAAAATAAAAACAGTTATGGCTCTCAGTCTATGGCTGTGCAAAAACATGTTTTCCTTTTTGAATAATAGTGTTTTTATTGTGTAAAACATAAAGAAATATACAAATTGGATATTGCTGTAATCGTATCAACCTGTCTTTTATACTGCATGGTGACAGCTGTTAAAAATAAAAAACACTACTAGGATTGCTGTATTTTGTTCAAAACACCTCACAAAAACCTAATAAAAAGTGATCAAAGCGTCATATGCACCCCAGAATGGTACCAATAAAAATGTAAACTCATCCGCAAAAAACAAGCCCATAATCAGCTCCATATACTGAAAAACAAAAAAGTTATGGCTATCAGATTAGGATGACATAAAAATGCAAGTTTTTATAAACACATTTCTATTTTATGAAAGTAATAATACCTAAAAAACTACATAACATTTATATCATTGTAATTTTACCAACCCGCATAGTAAAGTTATGTCATTTATACCACACGGCGAACACTATAACTCAATCTCTGAATCACATGGATAGGTAAAAGTATCAATAAGTTATTTTGACATAAGGTGACACATGTCAGATTTCAAAAATGGGGCTCTGTCAGGAAGGTCAAAACTGGCCACAGTGGGAAGGGGTTAATTTTGCGGGCCAAGATGTACTTTCCAATGGTTTCATTCAACATACCATATAATATACTCGGAAACCACCAGAAAAATACAAGGAGGGTGAAAAAAAACATAGGGAGCACAATCATTAGTACACCCTTCTGTTATTTGTTAGCAATGTAGAAGGGTGGACAAAGATAGCGGTTATATTACTTCCTAACTAGAGCAGGAAGCGATAAAACAGCAGATATGGTGACAATGGAAACCTTCACAAGGCTTCTAGCCATCATTTTAACTGATCGGCACCCTGTGATCTCACAATAGGGGTGCCAATGAGAGGGAGAAGCGGTTTCCAATTCACTAATGCAGGCCTTCAATGTAGTAGGATTACTGAGTAATCCTGCTACATAGAGCCTTACCAGCACCAGGATTTATGGATACACCCTGTGCCGGTATGGGGTTAAAAATAACAAAATGTGATATAAGCAAAAAAGGGCATGGTATTTACAACAGATCAAGAAATAAACTGAAAACTTGTGCTGTCAGGTGATTTGTGGTCTTGATAGATAGATCAATTCACATATAGGGCCACATGCTTTGATCGTGCAGCATGAATATCGGGCCCATGTTACAAAGTTTGAAATGTTTTCATTAGCTTATATTCCAACCTCCTCCATCTTGAAATGTCTCATTAAAACCACAAACCACAAATCTTCAACTGAGTAGTCTTCTCCGGAGAAATGTGCGGCCACTGGGAGATCTATCCTGCTGTTAGTAATGGTAAATCAGTTTAAATTCATGCACTGAATAAGTCTTTGCCTGTGATGAAACACCACACATACATAATCAGATACACGACGTTGGAAGATCTGCAGGAAAATGTCCCCCTGATCCTATTCACTTCCTGCAACTGTGAGATTGGTATACCATCAGGGGTGTGGATGTGCCTGCAGGTCTTGCATCTGTTTTGTCGGCAGGTTGAGGTGCCATTTTCTATTGGAGTCTCCAGGATACTACGGACAATAATTCGTCACAGGTTAGGTGTTTACCAAAAAGAAAGGAGAGGGTGGAATGGGAATATTTCTTTAAGCCTGCTGTCCTTGAGTAGCACAGATTGAAGTGCCCCAGCTATCCATTGTGGGATCTCCAGCTTATAGGTAATTATAGGTGGATCATAGGTGATATCTTGAGGCATTCAGGTCTCTTTGTATGTGAGTAGACTGTCCCTGTTGATGGCTGCTGCTATACCAATTTATTTGTCCATCACTTTTGACTTGTAACCCAGTCTGGAAGCTAATTTATTCATATACAAAGAGGCCCAAGATGCATTCTACATCGTTCATCGCTGTCTAGTGCCGGACTTTCTGGGCATGCTCAGTTCAATCAATGACAACCATCACAAAGTAATATATTACTGTGTAATATATTTCTTCTACATACATAACCCATCAAAGTGTAAATACAAACTACTTTCTTACACATAGTGCAGTGGTGCACAGCTTACATAGATACCAAAACATAGTACAGTATACAACCAACAAATTCTTACCCTTCTTAAATATTTAGAGGAGTATGAAGGGACATGTGCTGTGGCAGGTGGGTGTCCCACTGGGTGCAACAACAAACCACTCTACCTATGTCATATAGATACATGGCTAGGTCAGCAAACTGAAAGAAGGCAAATCTTCAACGCACACATCTGGATGTTCTATTTGAATATACTGTTATGCTTTTTTTTCTCCTGTTCCATCATCAAACACCCTTTTAATACTGCTCGTAACCGAAAATACAATCCAAGTTTGCATAAGGTCATTGTCTTTACTCTGTATTCGTCAGCATGCTTCTTGTTTCTTATAAACAGTAGCAGTCTAAATGAATCTTCCAAGTTCTCCATCTGGCTAATTGAAAGTGTATGAAATGGTTCGATCGGCAATGAAAGATAAATATGACCACAAGAAGAGAAGCCAAAGGCATATACCAGAATATCTAGTTTTTTTTTCATTTGAATTTCTTTGTTAAACAAATGCAAATTGTTTCCATTAAAACAAGGTTATTAGCACCTCACTTCAGAGCAATCAAGTAGAAAGTCTGTTTGCTTATGTGAATATTTTTTATTGTTATGTGCATACACACTAACCTCGTCTACTCAAATACCCGCAGCAGAGTTTTGCAACACAGATTGGATAAATGTTTTTTATTCCCATTTTGCAAAATGTTGTCTTTCTTTTTTTTTTTTTTTTCTAATTTATGCTCTGTCTGCTTGCAGAACCAATTGATCTGCTAAGCTGTTCAGAGAAACATGCAATCTGCAGTAATTCTTTCATCTGTGCAAAATAGGTATTACATTATTTTTGCCGTTCTTAATGAGGTTGGCACATAAGCATAAATCCCTGAGATTGAATATGTTAAAGAGATGAACAGTATAGGTGTCATCTACAAAGAGTGAAACTGTTGTGTTTTTTTGACAGTTGCTCTACTGGCATAATTAAAAGTTTTTACTGCAATGGAGTAGGAAAGCAATCCTCAGGTTAACCCTATTCAATTCTCCCAGGTTAACCAGTATCTTCTCTAAAAACATTACATTTAACTGGCAGTAGGATTGCTTTATCCATCAAGTCAAGCATACCTGCCAATATTTCTCTTTCTAATTGGACTAACTTCTATCATGGGAAGAAGCGATCACAGATTGAACTCTCCCATTGTCTTGTACAGGTAGAAGGCATCGGCCTTTGTAATGATCATGCCTGCTGATAGTCCACATCCATAAGAAACTGCAAAATGCTCCAATGGACTTTAAAAACAGAAAAACAGGAGAAATATCATACTTTGACAGATTTATAGCAAGAGAGGTAAACCTGGAAGATTATTGAGAATTCACAAATGTGCAAAAACTTGAACAGTCTTTACCATGCAGATAAAACTACATCACTTTAACAGATTTCTTTTTCAAAGGTCGGAGTGAAAAGATAGAGCTACATTTAAGAAGTACCTTAACTCTTATCTCTTCTGACATGCCATTGGTGGGGGGCTATGTCAATGGACTTAACAATAGGAGATTTCTGTGTCTGTGCACTATATTGATAGGCAGCAATGAATTTAGTATGTACAACCTGCCAAGACAAAGTTGCCTGAGATGCTTTTAACAGCATTTAGAGAGAGACTTTACAGTATGTATATAGGTATAGGAGCCTGTGAACAGGAGAAGACCCATTGACTTCTATAGGAGAGGTTTTGAGACATGGTCTATGAATTTGGAAGAAGTCACTGTGCAGGTAATGGAGAGAGGGGGAGCTGTGACTATCTCCTATTGTGAATGGTGGATCCTTTGTTATCTATCTTCCCAGGTTGATAACCAGAAGACTGCTCAAAAGGAAGTCTCAGACTTATTATGTATAGTGGCCTCACTGAAAACTGTAGGTTCTCAGGATTTTTTTTTTTTAAATATGGGAAATAAAAAAACACAACCAAAAATTATTTAAAAATGTGTTAAACATAAAAACCTGAGTTAAAAAATAGGTCATTTTCTGATGACATATTCCCTTTAAATAAATTGTAATTACCACAATTATTCATTTTCATGTTCTAAACTACTTCTATAAAATAGGATCCATACCCTGTCGGCTTGATCTTGTCTTGACTGATTAACCTCTTAAATGCTATAGTTATTGCAACCACGGCAGCTAAACGGCAGTCAGAGGGAGGGAGCTTACTTTGTCTTTGTCTGCATTGTCTCCATGATCGGGGGTGCCAATGCCTTCCATGGCAACCCAGAAGCCTAACACGTCATCAATGCACAGCACAATTGGGCATGGTGATTGACCGGTACAGTAAATAGTAACACAGCTATCAGTGATCATCAAATCGCCGAGTCAGGTCCCCTAAAGAGACAAGTTTCAATAAAGTAAAAAAAATAAAAAAAGCTAAGCATAAATACAAGAAAAATAAAGCAAAAACATGTGCACCATCATTTTCTCATTCCTCATTCTGCAAAAAAAAAAAGACATTAAAAGTTATGGCTTTCATAAGAGAATGATGCATAAAATATGTTTTACACAATAAAAACATCTTTTTTTTAAGTGCTACAACATAAAAAAAAATGTATAAATTGTGTATCGCTGTAATCGTATTGACCCATGGAGTAAAACTATCATGTCACATATACTGCATGTTGAGCGCTGTATAAAATAAAGATAAAAAAAAAATACCAGGATTGCAGTATTTTCGTCATCCTGTCTCCAAAAAAACAGACTACAAAGCTATTAAAAGCTCATGTCCCACCAAATTGGTACCAATAAAAACATCACCTCATTCTGTGAAAAACAAACCCTACATAGCTCTATAGGCAGAAAAATAATTAAAAAGTTATGGATCTCAGACTATGGAAATGCAAAAATGGAGTTTATTTTTTTAAATAAATTTATTGTGTAAAAGCAGTAAAACATACAAAATATATACATTTGATATCACTTTAATTGTATCAACCAGCTGAGTAAAGTTAACATGTCAATTCTACTGTTTGGTAAGAGCTGTAAAAAATAATAATAAAAAACACTACCAGAATTGCTGTACCGTATATACTCGGGTATAAGCCAACCCGAGTATAAGCCGAGGCAGCTACTTTTGCCACAAAAAACAGGAAAGCTTATTGACTCGAGTATAAGCCTAGGGTGGAAAATGCAGCGGCTACTGATAAATATCAAAAATAAAAATGGATACCAATAAAATTACATAGGCAGTTTAATGTCCCCCATAGGTAGATATAGGCAGGCATAGGAAGTTTAGTGTCCCCCTTATGCAGATATAGGCAGGTATAGGCAGTTTAATGTCCCCCATAGGCAGATATAGGCTTGTATAGGCAGTTTAATGTCCCCTATAGGCAGGTATAGGCTGTTTAATATCCCCCATAGGCAGGTTGTAGGCAGCTATATGTTCCCATAGGCAGGTTATAGGCAGGTAATTGCCCCCATAGGCAGGTTATAGAAAGGTATAAACCCTCATAGGCAGGGTATAGGCAGGTATAGGTCCTCATAGGCAGGGTATAGGCAGTTCTAGGCAGGTATAGTTCCTCATAGACAGGCTATAGGCAGGTATAGGTCCCCCTAGTCTGGTTATAGGCAGGTATATTCACCCATATGCAGGCTATAGGCAGATATAAGTCCCCCTAGTCTGTTTATAGGCAGGTATAGGTCCTCATAGGCAGGCTATAGGCAGGTATAGGTCCTCATAGGCAGGGTATAGGCAGTTCTAGGCAGGTATAGTTCCTCATAGACAGGCTATAGGCAGGTATAGCTCCCCCTAGGCAGGTTATAGGCAGGTATAGGAAGGGTTTTAAAACAAAAAACAACACTTACCTCGATCCCCTGCTGCTCCGTCTCCCGGGCGCTCCTCTCCGTCTTTTCGGCAGAGAGCGCGTGATGTCATCAGGCCACGCACGCAGCGTGATGACACACGTTGCCTGTGCCGTAAACTCCAGACAGCCGCGAGTTTGCGGCCGCCCGGAGTCCACTGCGGAGCAGGAAGCGCTCGCTCTCTGCTACGCATTGGTATCAACACAACTGTATGTGCTCTGGAGGAGTCGCATAAAGGTGAGGATGTCACCGAAAGCGAACGGGCAATGGCAGAGCCCGGACGCTGTCGGCTGTACTCAGCATTCAGTTATATGCGCTCCCTGAGGAGTTGCATACAGCTTTAGCGTCCCTGTCGGCACTCAGGCCATCGCAGCACCCAAGTGGCGACAGTGACTCGAGTATAAGCCGAGGTCGGATTTTTCAGCACATTTTTTGTGCTGAAAAATACAGCTTATATTCGAGTATATATGGTATTTTGTTCATCCCACTTTGCAAAATCTTTGATAAAAAGCGATCAAAGTGTCATATGAATCCCACAATGATACCAAGGAAAACATCATCACATCCCACAACAAACACGCCCTTGATCAGCTTCATGTACAGAAAAATAAAAAACGGTAGAGCTGTCAATCTAACCTAACAGAAAAACACAATTTTTTTAACTAACAAATTTCTATTGTGTAAAAATAATAAAACATAAAAAACTATTTAAAGTTGATATTTTTATAATTGTACTGATGTGTACAGTAGATTTATTTTATTCAACTATGATGCAATGACAAATGCTGCAAAAATGAAACCGAAAAAAACGATCACAGAATTGCTGTTTTTTTCCCATTTTCACAGTCCAATGCTAAAAAAAAAAACTTAAACACTATTGGGCCAAAAAATACACAATACACCCCTAGATTTATTCAGCGGGGGTTGCTGAATCAAAAATGGAGTGGCTTCTAGAAGGTTTCACCTCTTCTAGTAATTTGAGGCTTTGAAATTCCGATAATGGCAATCATATACAAAAATCTATGTTTCCCAAAAGCCAAATATGCCTCCCACCTTGTACGCCTTGCCATACCAAACACCGAACAGCAGTTTACACCCATATATATCTTTGTTCTCCAAGATTCTTTGTGAAAGTAAAATATTTTCAGCTAAATCTGCATATTATTGGAAAGATTATTTTTTTCATTTTCATAGCCTAATGCTAAAATAATTTTTTAAACAACTGTGGGACCAATAGACTCACTTCACCACTAGATATGTTCTTTAGGAGGTGCAGTTTCCAAAATTAGGTTGATTAAGTGGTGCCTATAAATCTCTTAATGAAAATGAGACCCCAAAATCTAGTAAATGCTCCTCCTATTCTGAGTCTTGTGGTTGAATAGTGCACTAGGGCCACATCAGGAAAGAATCAGGGTAATCAATATTGAGTTGCAATTCCCTGGTCACATCTACTGTGTTCCAGTGAATAATGGATTAAAATTGAAAATCTGCAAGCAAAGTGAAATTTTGAAATTTCACGTCCACTTGGCTTTAGTTTCTATGAAATAAGCTTCCTAAATGCTGTTTTGAATACTATAAGGGGTGTAATTTTAAATAGAGTTGTCTATGAGGGTATCTAACATACAGGCCCCTCAAAGCCACGTCAGAACTGGAACGGTCTCTAAAAAATAATTTCTTAAAAATGTTAAAAAATACCACAAAATTTCTAAGCCAAGTAATGTGATACAAAAATAAAAAAAAAATGTAATTAATGCTGCTGAAATACAGTAGACATATGGTAGGTGCTAGTTAAAGACAATTTTATGTACTATAGATATCTTGTGCAAAAATGTTTGAACTTTCAAAACTTTCACAACATTTTGATATTTTTGATAAACAAACATGGATTGTATGGACCAAAATGTATTGCTTACTTAAATCATAATGTGTCATGAGAAAACACTCTCTGAATCACATGAATAGGTAAAAGTATCAAAAAGTGGTACGTAAGATTTAAAAAAATGAGGCTCTGTCAGGAAGGTCTCTGTCCGTAAAGGGTTAAAGAAAAAAAAAATGTCAGCACCTACAGGATTCACACATTTTTGTATTCTTTTCTTTGAATCCCTTACTCTACATATAGTGTAACTGTATGTTATGATGTCGGCTTCTTTCCGACATCATAACATACAGTTACACTATATGTTAATTATAACTAAAATCTGCCATTAATGGCCAGGATCAGAGATAACTGGGGAAAGACGGATACGTTTGTCAGTTATCACCCCACCAGTTGTGCTGAATGAGCATTCTGAGATAACACTGGCTACTGGGCAGGATAAAACTTCTAATGGCAAATCGAGCAAGCGTCAGGCCATTCATCCATTTTGGACGACCCAGAAGTTTTGAATTATCGTCATACTATTCCAAAGACATTGTGTTGACGCAGTGTGGTCATGGACCATGGTCTTAAAATGAGACTCTGTGTGTCTGAATGCTTGCCCTGCCTTGGCAGGCGTTGTGCGGTGGTAAAAATCATTGCTAAATGTCATCCCAGCACAGTTCGGCACACTGCTGCTGCTGCGGGCTCTTAGCCATTCTACGTTTGTTCACCGTGACATTAGAAAGTGTGGTAAGGATGGGTAGTGATCCGGCCGACCACCGCAAGGCGATGTGTAGCTAAGCCAGCGCCGGGAATGAATCTAATTAGCCCCCGGTTTTCACCAGATCCCGCCGCAAAGCGGATGTGACTTGCTGCGGTCGTGAGGCACCAGGTTCGACCCCCCCCCTGACGTGACTTTGCTTGCGGTGGTAGCCAGGTTGCAGCGTGTGCAGAATCGTAGTCCCCGAGAATCGAGGTCGTGGCATGCAGCAGGTCAGGACTGGCGCAAAGTGTTCGAGGTCGTGTACAGGCGAGGAAGGTCGGGGCAGGCGGCAGAGGTTTCGGAGTCAAGAAACGATGCAATAGGTCTGGTACACTGAAGCGAGTAATACCTTTTGGGAACGCTTTAAGCTAAGGCACGAGCAACATAATCCAGCAAGCGAGTGGTATGGGACGTACCTTAAGTAGGAGAAGCGCCAGGCAATGTAGCAATTAACAGGGCGCTGCCCTTTAAATCCACGAGAACAAGCCGCTGAACGCGGACAGGTCAACAGGATCGAGTTTTACGTTGAGTCCCTGCAGTTGCAGGCCCCCCCGGCTTCGTCCCGCCCACGCGGCACCCGACCCCGTGGACACCCGACAGGGGTCACGGTGCGCCCAGCGCCCTTAGCGTGCCGGGGAGCAGGAGGGGCCGTGACAGTACCCCCTCCCCTTAGGTCTCCTCCCCCTCTTTTTAGCTGAAGGAATTTACTGGATAAGGTCAGGAACAGGATATTTGGACTCTGTTCCCAGGACCTCTTCTTCAGGCCGAAACCCCTCCAATTGATCGACAAAAAATAATCGCTTACCCCCGAACATCACATGTCCAGATGGTCCTTCACTTCAAAGACATCCGGGGGATTCAGCATCGGAGATAGAGAGCACGCCCCTCTGGAGAACCCGTTCAGGACCAAGGCTTCAGGATGGAACCATGAAAGCGTTAGGGACCCGGATAGATTGAAGCAAGACAGAGTTTATAGGACACCGGGTTTCGAGTTGTCGCAGAATTCTGAAGGTCCCAAAAACGCGGACCACAATATATAACTGGGAAATACTTAGGCGTATGTACCTAGACCGAACCAGCACCCTAACCCCTGGGAGGAACGTAGGGAAGGTCCCTCTCTTGTCAGCCTGGTCTTCATTACGAGGGCAGAACCTGGATTAGGGCTTGTCGGGTCTCTCGCCAAATGGTCTTGATATCCTGATCCTGATTGTTCCACGGCGGGGACACTCAGGAGGAGGAAGCCAGGGGAAGGGGAGGGCGTGGGGTTTTTTTTGGGACGGCCATAAGACCACGCAGAAAGGAGAACGGCCAGTAGAAGGGTCGTAGTTCCCGATGATTAATACAGAGGAACTGCTGCCCAAGGTAGCAACCGGACCAGTTGTCCTGTAGTCCGGACAACGAAGTGTCGAAGATACACTTCCAAGAATTGGTTTACCCTCTCCAACCTGTCCCAATTCGGTCTGGGGATGATATGCAAGAAAAATCCAGCTTGATCTGCAACCTGGAACATCAGAGCACGCGCAGAATTTGGAGACAAACTGGACGCCTTCGGTCGGAGACGTTGTGGTAAGGTAGCCATGTAACCGAAAGATGTGAGGGTAGAAGATATCCTGCCCAATTGGGGAGCAGAAGGGAAAAGACCAGAAGCGGCACAAAGTGACATTTTATAAAAACGGTCATTTGACAACCCAGATGACCGATTTTCCCGACGAGTAGGGATGGCTGGTGCGTGATAAAGTCCATGCTATGTGTGACCATCGGAGATTCTGAAACTGGCAGAGGGACTAAGAGAACCAGCGTACCTAAGGCGATGGAACCTTGTTTTGGGCAACAAGGTGGTGCCAGGAAAAACAAAGTTCCATGACGTCTTGAGCAAGTGTTGGCCACCAGTAAGTGACTGAAATGAGAGGCATAGGATTTTCTAATCCCTGATGGCCGGCCAGGAAAGGAGAGCTATGCCCCCAACCCAGAATTCTCCTCCTGATTGCGGGGCGCACATAGGTTTTCTTGCCTGGAGGAACGCCTGCTGAGATCCACCGTAGCCACAGGACCAGTCGTTCGGGAGCGAAAGAAATCCTAAAAAACCATAAAAAAGGATTTAGGAATAGAACAGAGGAAACGATCAAAATAGCAATCCCTGCAAATAGTACGAGAAGCATAAAAAAAACAAAAACTAACAAAAAAAAAAAAACAAATAAATATAAAAAAAAAACAAGATGCTGAAAAAAGGGCACGGTTCCTCTCCGGTAACGTCAGAAGAAACGGGAGAGGCATCCGCTTTGATATTTTTCTCGGCCGTATCGAAATGTGATCTTAAAATCAAAACGAGAGAAAAAAAAGAGACCACCGGCTGCGAGGTATTTTATAGAGGCGCTGAGCCGTATTATAGTATTGCAGATTTTTATGGTCTTAAAAGACGTAATAGGAAATTGTCGAGCTCCCTCCAATGATGCCTGTACCACTCCTCCAGGCCAATTATATGGCCAACAGCTCCCGATCCCAATGGCGTAGTTTCGTTCTGCCGAAGAGAAAGTTTTAGAAAAAAACCGCATGTACGGGTTTTGCCATTAGGGCCCTTCTGGTCAGGACCAGCCCCTGCTCACACTGAAGAGGCAATCTACCTCCAGCTGAAGGGTCCCTCTCAGGATCCGGACGGACCATAATGTGTGCGGAGGAGAAGGCAGACATTAATTTGGAGAAACGCTCCTCGCAGATGGGGAACCCTGCATCTAGGATTAAGGCGTTCTTCCGTGAGAGCCACAATGGGAGCCACTAACCGTAGAAAAGTGGGTGAATGAAACTGCCGGTAGTAGGTTGGGCGAATCCTATAAAGCGTTTGAAAAAATCGCCCCGGAGACCGACAGGGCCGCCACTGTTGGATTGCAGATAGTTTCGCAGATCCATCTGAAGACCTCGATCAGAGACAAGTACCCCAGGAAAGGAAGACTGGCCTGGGGAACCGACACTTCTCCAGTTTGGCATACAGTCGGTTGTCCCGCAGGGCGTTGCAGACTTGGCGTACCTTGTCTCCGGTGGACCAGTATTCAGGAGAAATAATCATAATATCGTCCAGGTAGACAATGACGCAGGTGTACGGCAGGTCCCGGAACACGTCAGTGACAAACTCCTGGAAAATGGCCGGGGCGTTGCATAGCGCCAAAAGGCATCACGAGATATCGAAATGTCCGACTCGTGTGTTGAATGCCGTTTTCCATTCGTCCCCTTCTCGAATTCTGAAGATGGTTTTGAAGCCCCGACGTAATCCAACTTGGAAAAACACTCTAGCCCCCTTGAAGAACTGTCAAACAGCTCCGAGATCAGTGTATGAGGGTAGCGTTTTTACACGGTGATCTTTTTTAGACCCCTAAGTCTATCATGGACGAGAGAAACCATCCCTTCTTCTGCAGCGAAAGAGAAAACCCCTCCGGCTGGGTAGAGACTTACGGATGAATCCTTTCTGCAGATTCCTCCAGAATGTGCCGACATGGCACTGAGTCTCCGGCAACGGACAGTGGGTAGACCCTCCCCCGCGGAGGACTGGTTTCTGGTAGGAGGTCCGATAGGGCAAGTCGTAGGCCGAAGTGGTGGCAGCGAAAATCGCCTCCTTCTCGGAGAATACATCCGCCAGATACCTTGTACTCCCCGGCCGCAGCCAGGCAACGGTTTGACAAAACAAGCGGGAGCGAGAAGTGGTAGGCACCGGGCGTGGTACTCCAAGCAGCGGTTCTGGCATTCCGGTCCCAACGCAGGACTTCGCCCGACTTCCAGTCGACGCGTTTGGGGCGTGGCCTTGCAGGCGAGGGAATGCCCCCAAGAGGATAGCCCGAGAAGCCCGGGACAGAACGGTTGGAACCAAATCTTCTCTTTATATGCAGACCCCCACACTAAGTCCACCGGCCGGTTATGTACCGATGGGATCAGTGTAGGACCCCACACTGACCGAAGAGATAAGCAGCGGTTTCTCCAGCCGGACTACAGGTATGCGTACCGGGTTTACCAACGAGGCTTAAGATGAAGTTCCCGCAGATTTCCCCCCCCCGAGTCCAGGAAGGCAGAACTCCGACGAAGGAACAAGCATTCATAAGTCACCTCTACTGGCATCAATCAAACGTGAGAGAGGAAACTGCACCTAGGCCCCGCTCTCTCCCACGGAACCCTAGGTGAGGAGCAGTTTCCCGTACGCTGAGGACGAAGGGGACAGGTTTCTGCGGAAGTGGTCCCGGGCTTGGCGCAGTAGAGTCATAGCTCTCTGCCCGACCGGCGGTTCAGCTTCTTTGCTCCGTTAAGTGAGCCCGATCCACTTGCCAAGCGGTACCACCTCTGGAGTTTGAGGGAGGTGGAATAGGAGATATGCTGGAACACAGGAGCCAGGTGGAATCGCCGCTGAGGACGAGCAGAGTCTCTTTCTTGGCGATGCTCCTCAACTGCCACTCCGCGAACCTTACATCAATACGAGTACTAGATGTATTAATTCGTCTTAGGTAGGACAAGGAGGTCTCCTGCTTGTCCCCCCCCCCCCCAAAGCGTCTTTTACCCTGCTGGACAGACCCTCTTGAAGGTAACGCAGAGGGCGCATTGTTCCATGCGAGCTCCGAAGCACATGGTACGAATGAAACCCATAGTCTCGCCACAGAAGACTCGCCCTGACGGATGCTCAGAGGGCGCTCGGCGGAGGAGGCGCATGCCGCTCCTCGAAGACGGTGCGGAAATTTCCCTGGAGGAATGTCCCTGTAATTCCGCAGTCAACAGGGTCGCCTCTGTCCGCAGATGGGGGATGCCCAAGCCAGTGCCTTCCCGGAAAGTAAACTCACAACAAAGGCCACCTTAGACCATCTCCGAGGGAACATGATTCCGCCATCATCTCCACGTGCCATTGAGCACTGATGTAACGAAACCCCCGCATGAGCTTGGGGATCACCGGCGAAGCTGGAGGGTAGAGTGGAGCCGAGAGTTTGGGTCCCACGGTGGGCCAAAAGTGGGCAGTAGATGTAGACAGGAGCCCCAGATGGGGCGAGAACTGCTGCTTGGGATGCAAGAGCTGAACGCATCATGGGGCGGTGAGCTGGCCCAACTGCTTACCTTGTTGTGCGATTTGTTTACGATTGCTGGCAACAATCGTCGTAAGATCCCGCGATCATGGCAGAGGGCAACCTATGGCGGGATCCATGGCTGATCTAACTGTAAGGGTTGGGTATGGATCCGCCGGCCACCGCAACGATGGTAGCTAAGCCACGCCAGGGAACGGAATCTAAGTAGCCCCGTTTTCACCAAGCCCGCACGCAAAGCGGATGGACTTGCTGCGGCAGAGGCTACCAGGTCGTCCGCCCCTGACGTGACGTCTTGCTTCTCGGTTGGCAGCCGAGGTGGCAGCCGTGGTGGCAGATCGTAGTCCGAGAACGGAGTCCCGTGGCAGTCAGCAGGTCAGGACAGGCGGCAAAGGTTCGTGGTCGTGGACAGGCAGGAAGGTCGGGGCAGGCGCAGAGGTTCGGAGTCAAAAAGACGTAGCAAGAGGTCCCTGGTACTAAAAAACGAGAAGGCGAGAATACACTTTGAGGAACGCTTTAGCTAAGGCACGAGCAACATAGATCCACAAGGAGTGTTAGTTGGACGTACCTTAATAGGAGAAGCGCCATGCAATTAGCCAATTAACGTGGCGCTGTGCCTTTGAAATCCACGAGAACAAGCGCGCGCGGGAGCACGCGGACGGCACAAGGAAGCGAGGTTAGTGATCCCTGGCAGTTGGCAGCCCCCCGGCTCGTCCCGCGGCCCAGCGGCGGCAACCCCGAACCCCGGTGACACTCCGGACAGGGGTCACGGGTGCGGCCCGGCGCCCGCGGGCCGGGAGCAGAGAGGTGGGCCGATGACCAAAGTGAAGACGCAAAAGATTCTCGAGTTTTGTCAAGGAGCACTGTCTCTAAATCACTAATAAACAAAGTCTTAGTGACTGCATACCAAGCCAGAAAAAGAGCAGTCTGTACAGTACAGAGAATGAGCTGAAAATGGTGTTCAGAAACAATACAGTTGAAATATATATAACACTGGTCAGTTGTGATTTTAGCAGGCCAATGAGGCCTACCACCTCAATCAATGGACGTTGATTACACATTCCTGTCTCTTTACTGATTGGATGGCTTCCAAATGAGCAGAAAGACGCTGAAAACGATTAAAATTACTTGTCGAACGCCATAGCGAACTCAAACATTTACTCGAACGAACAGTAAATTGTGCGGTTCGGTTCGAGTTCAAGAAAACTGAAATTTTCAACTCGAACTTAACTTTTCTCGAACGGTTCGATCAACACCAGTCATGTACAAAAAAAAATATTAAGAATGTACATCTTTGGTTCTTTGAAAATAATAAGCTACCTTATTAGGTTGATTTGAGATCAGTGCCAGATGTTTCCCCACCCTTTTACACAGGGGATTCTACTTGCTACATTTCCATCACTGAGCTGCTAAGAGGGACATAAAGGAAGCTTGCGACTTAGAATGTAAATGTGTTTTCCACTACTGCTGTCAGCAGCACAAAATAACTATACTGGAAGATAAGAAGTTGAGTCTGGGGGTCCAAAATACATTTGGCCTTATGTAAAAACTGTCTAGCGGTAAAACTGTTCTTTTTGCCCACAACAACCAGTCAGTGCTCTAAAAAAACAAAAGCTGAGCTCTAATTGGTTGATAAGGGCAACAAAGAAAATCTTATTGCTAGATTGTTTTCATACACAAAGCCCATTGTATTCAAATCATTAAAACATTCCATCTGTCCTATCAATCCGCAGGGTTGAGACATCCCCATTATTGTGCTGTTAACAGGACTAAGGGAAAACAGATTTACATTCTAAACCACAAGCATTTCAGGCCTTTATTTTGTTTAGTTCCATAAAAGATTAAAAATTGTTTATACATAAAAAAATGGGACATGTATGAAAACTGTCTAGGTCGAAGACTATCTTTGTTGCACATAGCATCTAATCAGAGCCCCCTTTCATATTTTCAGTGCACTATAGGAATGAAAGGGGAGCTCTGGTTGCCATGTGCAACAAAGATAGTTTTAGACTTTGACAGTTTTCAGACATGTGGCCCTTAAGAATTTAAAATACTTGTATGTATCTGCAAAATAATCATACACATTACTTTGTATTGTGACCATTTAACTCATATATTGTGTAGACATGTGCAGTAACTATACTGTAATACAATACATTCACACCATATAATCACAGATGGAATTGCTACATTCATAAATCATACAAAAAACCATGGATAAAGTCACTGTGTAAATTTCTGCTTGGCAACTGGCGAAAAAGGAAGAACAATATGATGTTGGTTAACTAAGTACTTCTGAGAGCCCCATTGTTTGATAAACTCATCAATCATTCTCATAAAGTACCTGTTAAAAAAAAGATGTATTGTTTTATCAGGCTTTATTGAATTTCAGGTTTGGTGCACTGAAAATAGAACTGATGATTTATGGAACTACAGTTCCAGATTAAGATCTTGAAATCTCTGGATAAATGAGGAACTAGCGCACAGTGTGATATGCATGTAGCTTCTGGCATATTCAAGCTGAAAGGCTTGTCTAAAGTCCTCCCTCTCTGGGAATACTGCAAACAACATGAAGTCTATGACCTCCCTATGCATCCTTGAACCCTGTCCTGGGAAATTAGTTAGTCTCCAAAGAAACAGTCACTGCATCGTGTTGGAACTGTACAGGAAATTCAGAACTGATAGGGTGATATATTTCTAGATTTGTGTACAATCACCCCTTTCTGCGCCCCAAATGATCCCCATTTTGAAATTTTTAAAAAGGAAATTAGACACTTTGCACTCATATTTATAAAAAACAATGTTTACCATAAAAACCACAACACTATAGTCCATATAAGATACCTCCAAGCCGGGGCCCGTGGGAAAATTTCCCGGGTTTCCCGGGGCCTGCCCCGAGGCCCCTATCAGAAGGAGCTTTTCCCCAAAGGACCAGGGATATCCCCAAAATGTAAGACAAAACAACAAAAGGGGGTTTTGCCACAAATAAAATTGATGGGGGAAAGCTTGAAAAGAAATAAAAACTTTTTCACCTTTCATCTTTTAAAAATTTCTGCCCCTTTTTTGTGTTAGCTGCTGTTTTAGGACCCTTTGTTTACAACTTGTCTCCGGGATACGCCCAGGGTGAGAGCTCCTAAGTCCTGGCCAGACATGTCAGCTGGCTCTTCTGCAGCTATGAGTGTTCAAATCCGGTGCTGTCATTCTACCCCTGTCGTCTTACCCCTCAGAATTAGTCAAAAGCCAAATCAAAAAAAAAAAAAACCTCAAGGGGTTGGCATTGATAAACAGTAAAAAAATTCAACAGGTTTGGTTCCTGAAGGGGTTTGAACCTAGACCCCGTGTGTGAGGCAAAAAACTTTTCTTCTGGCTCATTTAGTACTCACAGCTCATACTAAACGACCTTTTTTTTACTAAAAGAGGAAAGGCATGGGGATGTCATCCTGCGGGTCAATGATATGCAATTCAAATAAAAAAAACACCGCCCCCTCCTCGCACACAGAGCTGATGACGGATGTAGGAGGGATGAAATGAGTTGGGCAAAACCCTTTAATCCTATTTAAGCCTCCTCCAGACCTGGAAACAGTATATGTAGATACTTGCCGACTCTCCAAGAGCCTGGTCCCACCCGCACAGCTAGACTACACAGGTAGGCAGAGCTTCTCTTGTGGCCAGGGCGGTAAGTGACCTCCGTTACCCCCTCCCTCCCTGCCACCCTTAGGCTAGGTCTACACAGCACAAGATTTTGGTCAATTTTGCAGCGGATTCAATATTTTGAGGTTTTCCAAAAACGAAAACCAATCGGCGGAATATAGAACATGTTCCGATGTCGGATTTGCACAGCCCTAATGTCTGGACTACCGGGAATCTGAAATCCGACCACCGTTTTTTGTGCAAAAACACACAAAAAAAACAGTGGTGCAGCGCGGTCCGGCAAAGTTAAAATGCTGTCGGATTTTGGATGGTATTTTCACTTTGCTGTGTGGATCTAGCCTTATACCCTCCCATGGCCTATGTAGCTTTGCTGGGTAGGTTATCCAGTGTCCAGAAAAGCTTAATGGTGCCTCATCCCTCAGTAGTAGCCGTTCTGGGTGCCTGCTGTGGAGGATGTCATCCAACTTTTATGGGTGCTTGATAGAGTATTCAGCGCTTGGGTAAACTGGCTGATTCTCTATCCACTACAGCAGGCACCCAGCTTTTTTGGGTGCCTACTGTCAGGAATGCCAAACAGCTTTTACCGGGTGCTACGACAGCTTTGTATATACAATATATAACTTTATATAAATGCATATTTAAAGATCCCAGTATTGCCACTGTAGTATTGGTGCTGGTCTGCTGGAGGAAGTTGGGCATGAATCTTTTAGGTGGGGCATGGTTAGAGGCATGACTTCGTGTGATGCCATGTGTTCGGACATGGTTCCCTGCACAGTACACAAAACCACCTGCTGTACAGAGGAGCTATAATACAGGTTACTGAAATGCATGGGCCCAGCTACATGTAGGTGACCAAGACTATCACTGTGAGGGAAAACAGTAAAGTGCGGGTAGTGTTAAATCGGCATTGTAGTATCCTTCTCAGGATCAATAGGGGTTCAAAGGTTAGACTTCCATCAGTCATAAAGTGATGAAAAACTCTAGCAACTCAGCATCACTTTATAAACTAGGAATACCCCTTTAAAGCAATGCTTAATCCCTTAACGACACTGGACGTAAACTTAAGTTCCAGTGTCGGTAAGGGGCATAATTTAGAAGAAAAAAAATTCCAAACGTCAAAGTTGTGGGTTTTTCTGGTCATTTCAGGTCCCCAAAAAATTGGAATAAAATTGATCACAAAAGTGGCATCTATCCCAAAATGGTACCAATAAAAAGCATACTTCAGCCCGCGAAAAATGCACCCTCACTCAGGTGTATAGGTGGAAGTGCAAAATAGTTACTGGCCGCAGAAAGTGGCGCTGCAGCGCAATTTTTAAAATACAAAATGTTTGGAATTTTTTATGGCACTATAACATAACCCAAACCCTACATATTTCGTATTGCTGGAACTGTATCAACCTGCAGAATACAGAGAATATACCATTTATGCCGGAGAGTGAACGCTATAAAGAAAAACCCGTAAACAAGGCGCAAGTAAGTTTTTTTCACATTCACTTAGAATATTTTTGTGATTTCCAAGTATATTTTATGGTACAATGAATGACACCATTAGAAAGTACATCTTGTCCTTCAAAGTAAAAGCCCTCGTATATCTATGTAGATTTTCCTCCTTGCTCTTGGAAGATGAGGAGGAAAAACGAATGTGTCAACTAAAAAAAATGCTCGGTCCTTAATCCCTTACTGACATACAACATATGAGTACATCATAGTGCCGGTAAGGGGTATTCCCGCTACATAGCCGCTGGCTAATTGCTAATGTTGTAGCCACCAAAATAGTATTTGAGGTGTGATAGGGTTTTCAAATCTAAAATCAATTGAAGGTAAAAAAATCCAGATTTTATTCAATGTAAGTATTGAGAGACAATATCCAGTACTCAGCATTGCATATACCCAAAATGTCTGACCAATCCCACACCAGTTCATGATTTCATAGCCCTCCCTGCTTCTGCAAGAATACATCAGCCAAGTTTAAACCACCATGTGTTAATTTCCTATACGCTGGTTTGAACCTAAGCTTAGCATATGCAGCCCACCTGGGTATATCCCTTCTCAATCAAATAATCTTGTTTCAGAGAAGTAATATTTCAAGAAATGAATTGAACTATACATATAAACCACATATGTCTATAATTAACTGGCACCAAAATGTCTCAACGAGAGGGGCCCAGTAGGGAGAGATAAATAACTTTCTAGCTACACAATATATGTATATCTCTAGTCATTATATATTGAATGAGAACAAAGATATTAAAAAGGTATACCTTCATATAAATATAAAATTTATAAATATTACCCTGAAACTAACCCTTTAGACACCACAGCAAGGATGGCCGCATTGTCTAAATTAATGAGAAATGGCGCGGCACTGTTCCTCACTTTGATCGGGGTCCCCGAGCCGAAATCATGGTCTCCCGATTGGTTAACATGACAGCCGGAAGCCTTGTGAAGGCTTCCATCGTTGCCATGATTTCTGTTTTACTACTTCAAACCGCCATGTTTGTACAACCTAATGCATTGTATCACAATGCATTAGGCTGTATGAATGCCCCCCATAGTGGAGAATCACCCTAGGGGGACTCAAAGTTAAAGTAAAAAAAAAAAGTTTTAAAATGAAGAAAAATAAAAAAAAATTAAGAGTTAAAATCACCCCCTTTCGCCATTTTGCAAATAAAAAAAATACAAAACAACATTACATATATTTGGTATCGCCACGTCCGAAAAAGTCCGATCTATTAAAATATAACATAATTAGAGATGGGCGAATTGATTCTAACGAAGTGGGATGTTGTTTGTGCCCCCAAAATAAAGGGGTTTTTTCCCCCAAAATAATAAAAAAATTTTTTTTTGGTAAGCCAAATTTCACAAAACCCAAAAAGGCCAATACAATTTATTTTCTAGTTTTTGAAGTCTAGAAAACCCACCATTTTTAACCTTACTTTTTACAAATTTGGTGGGCCCCCTCAAAAATTTTTTTTCCCCAAAAAAAAATTTTTAAAGGGGGTTAAATAAAACCCTTTTTTAAGGGAAAAATGTCTAAAAAAACCCCAAAAAAAAAAACCCTTCCTTTTTTAACCGCAAATATAATAAAAAATATTTTTTTTACTTTTAAAAAAACAAAAAAAAAATTAAAAAACCGCCCAAAAAAACCCTTTGGGGGGCCGAAAAAAATGGAAACCGCCTTTTCTATTTGTGGGGCCTCCAAAATCTTTCCCGAATTTTTAAAAACCAGGGGAATTTAAGCTATGTTGCCGGGTTTCTGACATTAAACCCCCTTTTTAAAACCAATATTTATAAAATTTTTTTTGAACCCCCAATTAAAAAAGGGGGCCAAATTAAAAAAAAAAAAATTTTTTGGGGGTTAAAAAAAAAAAGAAAACCCCCCCGCTTTTTTGTAAAAAAAAAAACCTTTAATTTTGGTTCGCCCCTAAAAAAAAAATTCTTTAAAATTAACTTAATTAAAGGGGGGCGTTGTTTCGGGTGAAAAAAAAACTTTTTTTAGAATTAAAAATTTTTTGGAAAACAATTTTTACCGGTTAACAAGTTTTTTTTGTTGTTGGCTAAAACACCAATTTTGGGGAAAGCCTTAAGGAAAAAACAAGGTTTTGCGGTCCAATAAACCCTTTGGCGCCCCCTTTAAAAAAACCAGGGGTTAAAATTTTCCCGTTTAATTGCTGGGGTGTCCCTTTGAAAAATTTTTTTAACCTTTTCTTTTTTCACGCCAAATTTTTAAATTTATTTTTTTTTTTGGGGTAAATTAACCAGGGCTAAAAACAAAACCGTATCTAAGATTTTGGCTTTAAAAAAACGCTTTTTACAAACAAACCCCATTTTTTTTGGGCGCTAATCTTTGCGCTTTTAACCAGGGTTAATTTTAAGCTTGTTTTGCTGGGGTGCTGACAAAATAAACCTCTTTTTCAACCCCAAAATATAATTTTTTTTGGTACCCCTAATTTCACAACAAACAAAACACTGTATCTTTTTGTGGGGCGAGAAAACACCAATTGTAACACGCTACTATTTGTGCGCTAAATTTCTTTCGAAATTTACATCCGGGGGAAAAATTAAAGGTTGTTTTGCTGGTGTGCGACAAAAAAAAAACCGTCTTTTTCAAGCCAAATAATAAATTTTTTTGGTACCCAATTCACAACAAAGGAAAATTTACAACATCTCTTTTGTTGGTAGAAAACACCAATTGTAACACCTACTAGTTTGTGCGGCTCAATTTTTTGGGCGAAAATTACATCCGGGGTTTTAAATAAGCTTTTGTTTTTGGGGTGTGCTGACAAAAATAAACCCTTTTTCAACCCCAAAATTTATATTTTTTTTTGGTACCAATTCAAAACAAAGGAAATTAAATGAAACTTTTGGGTTGGGGCGTAAAAACACGCAATTGTAACACCTACTAGTTTTGGGGCCCAAATTCTTTGGCGCAATTTTTAATCCAGGGAAAAATTAACGTTGTTTTGCGGGGTGTCTGACAAAATAAACCTTTTTTTTAAACGCAAAATATTTTTTTTTTTTGGTACCTAATTCCAAGAAAAGGGAAAAATTTAAAAACTTATCTCTTGTTGTGTGGGCTAAAAACACGCAATTTAAACCCCTACTATTTTGCCAAAAATTTTTTTGGCGAAATTTTACATCGGGGGTTAATTAAGGGTTTTTTTCGGTTCTGACAAAAATAAACCTCTTTTTCAACGCCAAATAAAAATTTTTTTTTTTTGGTACCTAAACAAGCAAAGGCAATTACAACTTATCTCTTTTTGGGTTTGGCTAAAAACCCAATTTAAACACGCACAAAGTTTTTTGCCTCAATTCTTTTGGCGCAATTTACCCCGGGGGTTAATTAACTTTTTTCGGGTGTGCTACAAAATAAACCGTCTTTTTCAACCCAAAATATAATATTTTTTTTGGTGCCTAATTACAAGCAAAGGCAAATTACAACGTATCTCTTGTTTGTGGTAGAAAAAAACGCAATTGTAACACGCTATAGTTTGTGCGGCTCAATTTTTTGGGCGAAATTTTAAAATCCGGGGGTTAATTCTTGTTTTGCTGCGGGCTACAAAAATAAACCTTTTTTTTCAACACCGAAAATATCATTTTTCTTTTCAAAATCACAACGAAGGTTAATTAAGCCTGTTTGTGTTTTACATTTAGAAAAACACACAGTGTTGTAAACGACACAACAAGTAAATTTTTCCTGCCATTTTGGACCCAAATTTTATATAAAGGGGGTTCCCCAAGTTTGTTACTGGGTTCATTTGGAGTCAAAAACGGGGTGTAAATTTTCAATCAGATATTTTACAAACAGGTCTGTACATTTAGAACAAACGTATGTCAGCGAGAGGGGGAGGCTCTGCAACTGCGAGTGAGGGGCAAAAAACATTTCTGAAAGGGGCCCAGGTCGCAGCACAGAAAGGGGGACGTCCAGGGGGTCACTCGTGAGGCCACAACCGCTGTCATCTAGCGCCGGTTTGTTCAGAAACCCCAAGGTTCTTGATTGGTTACTAGGTATCCCTTCCCCCCAGATGACATCTGACAACCCCAGCCAAGAGTGGGGGGGAACCTAAACCCAAACACTATTGGCATCCGGGGAGGGGGTCAGCGCCCTACCTGTCCTCAGCCCGCCCTGTCCCATCCTTTCCCTCACCCAGGGACTCATTTCGCTCGCCCATATTTTGCGGGGAGAAAAATTTTAGGGGGGGGCATTCACACTACTGGACGAAGAAATGGGCCAATATCCCCGCTTCTTGCAGTGGCGGAAAAGTATAGATGGTGGAGAGTGGCATGGGAGGTCTTTGGGGTTGAGAGGTCACCCTCGGTTACCAAGCCGTATAGGACAGAGTGACATGAAACACAAATAGA
Organism: Phyllomedusa bahiana; assembly: GCA_025379985.1. Classification (NCBI taxonomy): domain Eukaryota; kingdom Metazoa; phylum Chordata; class Amphibia; order Anura; family Hylidae; genus Phyllomedusa; species Phyllomedusa bahiana. Next base: position 51,872 of record JAODAL010015219.1, read on the forward strand.
TGATATAGCCGACCGCATTTGGGGACCGGTGAAGCAAGGGCTTCATATCGCAGGAAAAAGGGGGCGTACTTGCCTGGGGCACGGCCGCCAAAGTGGTTTTCCCCGTTCCAGGTTACGCAGTGTGAGTGGGGAGCCAAGGGCCCGGGGGTAAAAACCCGTTTCCGGGGCCAAGACGTCGGCAGGGGGCTCAGCGAGGCAGCGGGGGCATAGTCACCATGCGGAGCGTTGGCGTAAAATCCTACTCCGTGTGGCATTTCTTTGCTAAACCCCGAGGAGCCGAAAGGTTTTATAAGTTAGAATCTGTGGCAAAAGTAAAGCGTGGCCGGGGACAAATTGCAAAACCCCTCGTAAAACAGCAGCGCCCACCCGGTGGCCGGGGAGAAACGTGGCTAAAATTGGTGTCCAAAACCGCCGTGCAGCAGCAGCAGCGGCCATGGCACCATGCCATTTCAGCCAGTCAAGGGCTCCCCCACCTCTGCAAAAGGGGAGCTGTTCTCTTTGCATCCCCCCCGGGCCCCAGATCCCTGTCCCGCTACTCAGGCCCCACAGTCGTTCAAGAGGCGTTTGTAAAGAGACAACAGTATGCCCAACACAAAGGTCACAGTACCGTGCCCTTCCCCAAGTTTTGGGTACGCAGTCCCTCCCTTTTCCAAATGGGGACTTGCACCATTCAAGAACTAAGGGTTGTGCCGACCAGATGGAAGTTCCAAGCCGAATTTCTTTTCCAAAAAAAGGCAGACCAGCACTTCATAAATATTAAACAAAAGGGGTCAGCCCTTGAGTTATGGGTTTTTTCCCAAGGTACACGGCACCGCCCTTTGGGCTGTAATACGGCAGGGGCCTACTGTCCTTTTAGGGCCCACGGGGTGAATTGCCCCCTCCCAGGCCCCAAAATTTGGACGGGAAAACGCCCTTTCCCCCCACTTGTCAAATGCTGCCCTGCGCCAGTGTCCCCCCCCTCCTCCCCCCACCACCACCACCATCTCAGCCTCACAAGGCCCTCAACCACATGTGTGGGGCACAGGGGGTGTCACCAGTTTACCCCTACTTCCTGGCAAACGAATCACACAGGGGGGGAAACCCTCTCCGCGTCACAGAAAGAAATCGTGTGTGGCTTTCCCGCCCCAACTGAAAATCGGAAACCCAGGGTGACGGAAAAGGGGAGGAACAGGGTGTCCGCGCTGCACCAAGGGATGGTCCATGCCCCCTTCAGGGCGCACTGTTCAATCGGGTTGAAAAAGGTTCCCTGAAGTCTTCCACCGATTTTCAGAACATCTGAAAATGGCCGGGAAAATGTGCATGCACTTTATCCTTCGTACAAAGCCAGGAACACCCTCCCCGATTGCAGCGGCAGAACGGCCTCCCCCAAAACCTCTGAAATGGATTTTCCACCCGCGGAACCACCTCACATGTTGGACCGACTGATGAACAGAGAAAGGCCTTTAACGTTTTTTTTGATGACCCGGGCAGACGAATACTCCCTTTTGGTAACTTTGATGTCAGCCAGTGGCAGCTCTGCTGACCCCCCTTTTTTGAGCCATTCGAGGAGGCCACTTTATTTGTCAGCGCCGGGGACTAGGGGATGAATAACGTCATTCCACTGCTTCATGTCCGGAACAGATGCTGAAAAATCGTCTGGGCGGGGGACGGGATGTGGCACTCATCCGTGCCACATGATCCGGTGGGGACTAAAATGGAGGAGGAGGAGGAGGAGGACATTGGACAAAGCTTGTCGGGTGAAATGAGGGGATTTTCTACCCAGGTGACAAGAGAGGAGGAGCGGGAGCACTGGAGGAGGTGGTGGAGATGAGGAAGACGGGCAGATGACTCCCAAGCCCCGGGGCAGTATACAGTGGAAATGGGGGCGGGGACCCCCTCGGGTCACTTGTGCAGATGCCCCGCAGCATCTATTTGCCTGGCAGTGACAGCCAAATATCAGACCCGGCAGGGGGTACTTCTGGCTCCCCCCCCTTTTGGACCCCCGTTTACCGCCCAAAAAAGGGGACCTTTTTCCCACTTTTAGGGGGAAAACAAACTCAAAATAAGGGAAATCCTCCGTAATCATTTGGGGCCCGCTCCCTATGTGCGGCATCGTCCCCCCTGACGGTCGCCCGGGGGGGTTCCTCAGCCCACCACTACCCCCGCGGCGCTGGGGGAAGTGGGGGGGAAGCAGTCCACCCATCAGCAGAACCAATCGGGAGTCACTAATGAGATTTTCCTTCCCCGCCTGTGGGAGGGCATCACCGCAGAAAGCACAGCAGAAAGGGGGGACAGGGAGCATTCCCGAACCAACATTTTGTGGCCCTACTTGGACAGCCTCTCCACCCAGTTAGAAATCCGCTGGACTAGGGGCACCCAAACTGGATTGTGGCCGCAACTTCCGAGTTTGCGGGGAGAATGTCCTGCCCGGGCCCTAGTGGGGCCATCAAGCGGGTGTTCAGTGCGGCGGGGCCATCGTTACCCAAGGGAACCCGTTTCCCGGGGAAATTTAAAGACTGACCTTTTCAAATGAATCAGGCGGGGGATCGGCCAGGATTTTCCAACACCAATGCCTTAGGCGTCAGTCGGTTCAAACTACCTCCCTCACCCTTTTTCGATGCCGCCACCCCCTATCCACATCTGCTAATTTCTCCATCTGCCCCCCGTCTTTACCGGGACTGGTACCACCCACCTCAAACTCTGTCATTGTGCCCTCTATGGCCATGCTGCGCTGTTTTGCTGTTGCCGTGAATCCACCTTTTCTTTTGTCCCATCTGGGGCCGGTTTACTGTTTCCCACCTCCAGAATTTTTGTTCCACTCTCTCCCTCATGCTGTTGCTCCTGTCATCACCTCCACTCCTGTCTTTGTGCCACTCTACCTCATCTGCTGCCCCCTGCCTCCGCTCCATCATTGTGCCGCTTTTGGGCCTAATACTTTTTTGCCCCCGCAAAATGTCATTTTGCCACTCTCTCCCTATGCTGTTTTCCGTCATCACCTCCACTCTCTGTCATTGCCCCATCCCTGACCCTGCGCTGCCGCCGGACCCCCGTCTCATTCATTGTGCCCTCTGGGGCCTAATCTATTTTCCCAAACCTGAGAATGAATTTGGCCCCCTCTCACCTCTGCGCTCTGTGACTCCTGCTTCCCTCCACACGTGTCTTTGTGCCACTGCTACCTCAGCTGCTGCCGGGGCGCTGCCTTGCCCTCCACAGGGGGCCTACTCCTTTTTTGCCACCCCAAATTTGTCATTGTGCCACTGTCTGACCTCAACTCTCCGCCGTGCCCTCCACACTGTATCTTTGGGCCACTCTGTGGCCTAAATTTTTTTTGCACCCCAGAAGCCATTGTCACTTTCTGCCCTATACTGCTGCCGCCGTGACCTCCACACTGTATCTTTGGCCACCTGGGGGCCTAATACTGTTTTGCCCCCTCCAGAATGCCATTGTGCCCGCTGCCTCAACGCTGCCCCCGGTGCCTCCACCTGTTTGATTGTCACCCTGTGCCCTAATACTGTTTTTCCGCCTCCATAATGTCATTGTGCACTTCTGCCCTCAAAATTCCCCGGCCGTGACCTCCACACTGATCTTTGTCCACTTTTGGCCTAATACTTTTTTTGCCGCCTCCAAATTTCTTTGCCACTGCTGACCTCTTTCGCTGCCGCCGTACCTCCACACTTATCATTGTGCCACTCTGTCTTTATTTTTCCCCCAAAAGCATTCCCATCTGCCCTTTTACTCCCCCGGGCTAATTTTTTGGTCCCAAATTTTTCCCCCCCAAAGCATGGTGAACTCAAAACCCAATTTGCGAAAACCAAAACCCCACACTTGTTTTGGCCACCGGCCCCCTTTTTTTTCCCCCTATAAGCTTTTCCCACCCTTTCTACAGCACCCTGCAGGCTTGGGACGGAAAAAGCTGTTTTTTTTAACGTGATTCGTGCCGAATAATTCGGACCGAAACAATTTTGTCGGAAAATTCGGGCGAAATGAAACCGAATTTTTTTAAAATTTGGCATTCAAACTAAATTTTATCAAAATTTATCAAAAAGTCCAAGTAATACCAAACTGCTACCAATAAAAATACATTAGCCCCCAAAAAAATTCCCCCTCACTCAAGTCCCCTAGGCTAGTACAAAAAGTTTTTACGCAGAAATGGCATGGCCACTCAAATTTCAAAAATAGAAAATGTTTGGAATATTTTTACTGCACCAATAATTAACAAAAAACATACATGTTTGGTATTGCAGGATCTGTATAACCCGTAGAATCAAATAATACATCATTTTTACCATAATTAATGGTAAAAACAAAAAAACCCCAAACATGGCACAAATTTTTTCCCATTTTCACCACTTAGAATTTTTTTGGTTTCCCCAATTTCAAAGTAGATAAAAGACCCAAATTTCAAAGTAATATTTTCCTCAAAATAAAAAACCCTCATATTTCTATTAGGTGAAAAAAAAAAAAGTTATGGCTCTGGGAAGGGAGGGGGGAGAACAAACTAAAAAATGACGCGGGGGGAAGGGGAAAATTTAAAATGCCTTCTGTGTTAATAATAAGTTTTTTACATTCACTAAGTGGGTAAGCGATTAATTACTATCCATCGGGGCGATATCGAATCGGGGAATTTCAAGAATTTCCGATAGTCGATAAAAATTTTCGCCGATGACCATTAAATTATGGGAGAGCAACAAAACCTTCATTCTACACCCAAACAGGGGTGGGAAGCTGGAATTAAAATCCACAAAATCAAATGGATACGTGCTACACTTTGGCAAAAACTTGTTAAAAGGCCCAGAAAAAAAATTTCCCATTACTATCCCCGTCTTGCCCACAGCAACCCTTAAACCCGCATGACCCCCAAATTAAAAAGTGCCGAAGGGCAATATTTTAACCACATTTACTAACTGGACATTGAATACCCTGTCCCCGGAAAACCGCATGACCCCCAAACCCGCATGACCCCCAGGGATTAAAAAAAAAAAGGGCGGAAAAAGGAGTCTTTCAACCTCCATTTTTGTTTTACTGGACATTAAATTTTTAAACTGTCCCTTTGCCCCTTTATCTTTTTAAAAGCTTTATGACCCCAACCCATTTTGTTACAAAGGGTTTCCCCAAAAAAATTATCCACATGGTGGGTACCCGAATTGACATTTGGGTGCTTTTAAGTTGGACGGACTGATGGCTGATGAAATTTGTGGCCCTGACGGCGGGGGGACTGCTGGTGGGCCCCAAACCTTGAAGAAAATCCACCCTGACCCATCAAAAGCCCTTCGGTTTTCCTTCAACTCCCCTGCAACTTCCCCCCATGGAAAGCCCCCCCTCGTACCTTACCCTCCATTTCCCAAACCCCCTCTTTGCTCCTTACCCCTGAATTTGGCTCCATTTCTAAAAAAAATTAAAGTAGGAAGGGAAAAAACTAATTTATTAAAAACCAATCAACTTTCCAAATCCCTAAAAAAAAAAAATTCTGGGAACAAAATTTTTTTTTCTTGCAAAAGTAGATTTAAATCAACAAAGCTTGACTGAAAAATGAAAAAAAACAACCCCAAAATGTTTTCTATTAAAATGGGATTTTTTTGGAAATACAATTCACCTTGGGGACACTAAATTGCTTAAAAAATTTTAACTGAAAAAAATCAAAAAACTTAAACCCAAAATAAAAAAACCACCTTTGGGAAATTTATACGGGAATATAAAAAGGATTTTTTGGGACCTAGCAGTAACCCGGTGAATAAAAAATTTGGATTTTTAAATTTAAACTGCAAATAAAATCTATTTTAAAAAAGTTACTGAAACCAAAGGAAAAAAACACGTTTTCTGAAAGTTACTGATAAAAAAGGTATTTTTTTTCAATTTAACCCAGGCAAAAAGGCTGGGGTTAAATTTCTGCAAAGTAATTTTTATCAAAAAAGCTTTACACCCAAAAGGAAAAAACAAGTGAAAAATTTTAGGGTATTAAAAGGGGATTTTTTTTCACCATTTTAATTTGTGACAAAGTTGCTGATTCAAATTTCCCAAATTGATTATAAAAAGCTTAACCAAAATGAAAAAAACAGTATTAAATTAAACGTAATTTAAAAAAATTTTTTTTGGATATAAAATTTTTGGGGTAAAAATTTTTTATTTCAAAAATTTTAAAAATAACCAAAAACTTACTAAAAAAGGAAAAAAAACCTTTGAAATATTAAAGGATTTTGGGATTTTTTGGACCAAAAAGTACACCTTGGGTAAAAGGGGGATTTTTAAATTTTGAAAAAAGTTTCAAAAAAGTTTTATTTTTACCAAAAAAGGAAAAAAACACTATCAAATGTATACTTATAATAAAATTATTTTTTCATATAATTAAAGTGGTGATAAAAATTTGCGTAATCAAATTTTTAATAAAAGTATTTTAAGAACAAAGTGATGACCAAAAGTGAAAAAAACCACCTGTCTGAAAATGAACGGAAAATAAAAGGTTTTTTTTGGCACCAAAACATTGGCAGTGGGGGACACTAAATTGCTGTTAAAATTTAATCAAATTTTAATTTCTATAAAAACTGAAAAAAGTGAAAAAAAACCTGTCTAAAATTATTGGGGGTATAACAAAGGTTTTTTGGCACCTATATTTCCCCTTGGGTGCTAAAATTTCTGGGTTCAATTTAAACCAAAAAGTTCTAAAAACAAACTTTGGGTTGAAAAAGTGAAAAAAACCTATTTAAAAAGGGGGTTGGGAAAAAAAAAAAGGTTTTTTTGGTTTAATTACCTGTGGTGAAAAAAATTAAGATTCACATTGAATAAAGTAGTTATAAAAAGTGTTGGCCAAATGAAAAAAACACTATTAAAGTTTAATTTTGGAAAATAAAAAGGTTATTTTTGGGATTAAATTTCCCCCGTTGCTACAAAATTTCTGTTTCACATTAAAAATATCTAAACAAACTTCTGCCCAAAGGAAAAAAACAAATATTGAAATTTTGGAAATAAAAGATTTTTTTTGGGGGCCCCTTTTTTTTCACCGGGGGTTGATATAAAAATTCTGTATTCCCATTTTAAAATAAGGGGGGCCCTCTGAAAAGTTAGTCGAAAATTTTAAAAAACCCCCGTAATTTTAAATGTTTTGAAAAAAAAAGTATTTTTTGGAAACTTTTTAATTCCCCCCTGTGTTGACTACAAAATTTTCTGTATTCACATTTTTACTGCAAAGTACTCTATCCAACAAAACTTAAAAAGCGCCAAAGTGAAAAAAAAAACACTTGAAATGAAATTCAAATAATGAAAAGGTTTTTTTTTGGGCACCTATCAACCCGGCTGACCCTACAAATTGCTTTGGATTTTTTAAATTTAACTGCAAGGGGGCTAATCAACAAAGCGGAATGGGCAAAAATTAAAAAGAACCCTACTGAAATTTACTATAATAAAATTTTAGTTTTCACCCAACAAAAAAGCCGCAGTTACTAGAAAAAAATGTTTTTCCTAAATTCACTCCCAAAATTCAGGAAAAATTTCAATAAAAAAGTTAATAATAAAGCTATTTTCATGAATGTTTTCATAATCTTGGGAAAACTTTTTCCATATTTTTTAAAAACTTGTTTTTTGTTCGCCCTGGGACCCCCCCCCCCCCCCCGCTCCCCCCCTTACTTTTCAGCGAGTGCTCCTTTAAAAATTCCCTACCAACTACATAAATCTTCAAATCTCTGACTAACTAATTGTAAGGGCACGCTAACGTTTAAACTTTCCTTGAAAAATAAAAATTTTCGCTGACTCTTTCTGAGCTTTTTGGACAACAGAGCGCACTCCTTTGCTCTAGACCGAAAACACTGGGTCATGAACAGGAAGGGTTTCATTAAAACAGGGCATGTGATTTTTCCAGAACGAACCTACACATCCCTCGACTCGCACACACATTCACCCCGCTCTATTTTGTAAAATGTTTTCTGGCCGCCAAAAAGACAGGGAAGCGCCGAAAAGCACGAAATTAAATAATTAGCACAGATTTTAAACCCAAATTATCGCTATCTAAAAACTCCCCATCACTAAATAAGGCCCCATTTTTAACTTTTTCATAATAATCGCTCAAAACTATTACATATCCATGGGGGGACCATATTTTTCTGAATACTCCTTTGTGTTTATCTCTGTTAGTGAGAAGGGCAGCCAAGGTTGTCCTTGGATCTTAGTTTGTTATGAAAATGCAGAAGTTTCTTATTTAGCTTTTAGTTACATACATCATCAAACATTCCTAATGATATAAACCATTAGGTTTATCTACAGTGTTATAACAATAGAAAGTCAGTCACAAATTTCACATAGCAGGTAGAAATTTATTTACTACACGCAGTAATAATGAAAAATGACTCTGTTTATCAAAATTCATTTCCCGGCTCTTTATAGTTGACTTAAAGGGAACTTGTCACGTAGTTTATGCTGCCCTGGCTGTTTCCAGCGATGTGTCACTTTTTCTTAAATCAGTTTTCCATCATTTTCTTTTTACAAACTGGGGCCCAAAGCCCATCTGCCCAAAAAAGGCCCTTTCATTTATGACCGCCCTATCCCTGCCCTCCCCCCTTATACAGTTTTTTTTTTTTACATAATAGGGGAGATTTAGTGGGGGTTGCAGCGGGCGTCATAATAAAATGACTAAAATTTTTAGCTGTTGGGTTTGGAAACTGCAGTTGGTATGTAAATGCTGCAAAACTACTACACAAGAATAAGTACAAATGAGGAAACAGCGAGGGGAATCTAACTATTGATATTTCCCTATAAGTTTCCTTTTTGTTTTTTTTAGGGGAAAAATTTATATCTCCATCAAAAAGGGGTGTCAAGTTCAACAAATTTCATTTAAAGGGCTTGTCTCTTTAAATTGTTAGAATTAAGGTTTTGTCCATTATTTTAAAAAATCCTCTGCTTGGGAGTAGTTAAAAAAAGATAAAAGATTGCTTTCCACATCCTATTCCACATTTCACCCCTTTGGCCCCCAACCCTGACTAATGTTCAACATCACTACAAAAGACACAAATATTAACCACTCCTTTACAATGACGAGACACCACTCACATTTGTTTTTTAACAAAAAAACTTTGCACCATGAAATAAAACCCATACAAACATTGAATTCATGGTACATTTAAAACATAAATTACATTTTTTTTTCAAAGCAAAATTCAAAGGATGGAGGGGGTCGGTACATTAAAAAATTTCCAAAACCTTTAATCATAAACTATTGGGTGCTCACCCGTCCGGACGATTTTCAAATATTACAAACTACAGGGATATGGGCCCAACTTTAAAATTTTCCTTAATACATTTATCAGGGCCCCCACGGCACAAAATTTTTGGAACATTACCCCTCGGGGTTACCCAAAACCCAAAGGGGGAACCCAAGGGAAAAAGTTCAATCGCCCCATCTCGCTATTAAACACCGATTATAAAATTTTAGCTTCTATCTTGGGGAAAAGAGGGTTTATTCATCCCAGAATTATTTTAAAACATCTCAAATAGGCTTTTCAAGGCCGACATACAAAAAAGGGAAAAAACGCGTGGGACCTCGGTAGCAAACCATTTTAAATTCCCCAAACAAACTTTCCGCTTAAAAGCGGGAAAACATTTATTTAGTTCCCCCGGCTTACTTAAAACCTCCCAGGGGCCCCGGGAAATTTTGAACTGTCTTTTTAGATTTTCACAACCCTTCATCCCACACACCACATTTTAACGTTTTTGGGTTAATTTCCCCTTCCCTCCCCTGCTAAGGGGCAAGACAGGGTTGTCCTCTCTTGCCCCTACTCTTCGACTCAGCCCTAGATCCCTTCTTGAGATACACTCAGGCTTGGGATGGATTTCGGGGAATCACCGTGGGACGCACGGAAATCAAGATTTCGGCCTTTGCCGATGATTTGCTGATCTTTATCTCCAGACCACAGGTGTGACTATAAGGTCTGTTGCAAGAGATCGAAATTAAGGGGGGGCTGTTGGGGTTTAAAGTGAACTTGGAAAATCTGAGGCCCTGTTATTGACGGGCCCTCCTCGACCACTTTGGATAAATAATTATCCACACTTGCAATTTCCCCCTTCCTAAACTATTTGGGATTCAAAACACCCGGGCCCCACCAAATTAAAACTCAAAAAACCTTAATTTTCATACGTCCTAAACAAACTTGAGCATGTGGTGGGATTCACACTCCTTTTTTTTGGAAGACAAATCTCATTAAAATTATTCTCTTTCCCAAATTACTGTACTTATTCCGGACCCTCCCCTTGTCCCTCCGACCGAAAGATGAGAGACTTATCAATAAACTGGTCAAAACCTTCATTTTGGAGGGTAGGAAGGAGGATTCCCTAACATCCTTCAACAAAAAAAATCAAATGGGGGGATAATTTCCCGAATAAAATCATACAAACTACAGCTAAGTTTCAAAAAAATTGGTTAACCCCCGGGGCCAAGCATATTCACCCACCATTGAAGAAAATTTTTTCCCCACATCCAAAATGACCAACCTCCTGCCCTTCCTTTCCCTGACTCCCAGAAATTTAAAAATTTTAACCCCTTCTTTTGCCCTGGAAAAAATGGGGGCTGGTGCTCGTAGACTCTCATTTTCAATGCATTGCCCTCGTCCCCCTTACTGTGCGCGATCTTGTGGGTCCCTAACCTATTTTTTTTTAGATGGCACTGCCCTGACTTTATCAGCTGCATTCCCCCCTTTAGTTTTTTGGGCAGTTTTCCCCTGTAAGTACCAGGGAAAATTTTTGAGTGAACATTTAATAGCGGCAGAAGCATGGCTTCATACTAAAACACGCATTATATGAAAACCAAAACCAAGCTCCCTCTGCTATTTAACATGGGACAAGTTTACAGCACAAAGGTTCTCTGCAGCCAGCAAAAAGCTGTTTTTTTTAAAACATTTCCCAAAGTAACGGGCGAAACTGATTTTGCGGAAAATTCGGGGAAGCGGCAATCGAAGTTTGAAAATTTCTCATCTCTACCACTTATTAAGGGTTGTCTCCAAAAATGATTGGGTTTTATTTAAAGATCTTTAAAAAAAAAGAGTTTGCAATATATGTTCATTACAAATGTCCTACTGATTTGAGCTAGCCCCGTTATTACTACATCAGCTCCTCACATTTCTATAGCACCGACCTGTTATCCTTATCTTACTGGCTGCAGTCTGAGAACCCTACCTTTTTAAAAAAAAGTCGGAGGCAGAAAGGGCCCCCCCACAGAACTTCTGGGGGGGGAAGGGGGACCTGGAGTCTGTGTCCTTTCTGCCTGGATTTCCCTGTTTTTGCCGCTTTCCCCCTGCTCTCTACACAATAGATGGACAGCAGTACCCTGTCGTACTATAATCATATATGTCTTTGGAACTGGACTATACTAATAATAGAGATCGGCATGTGAATCTTTATGCCTCCAGATTAGGAGAACCTGGGGAAAATAACACTTTCCCCTTTTTGTGTGGATGTGGAACTTTTAAAACTAAAGGGGTATAGGGAACACTTGCATCCCCTCCTCTGTTAGCCACCCCTTCACCTTCCTCTCTACACTCAAGATCAGCCCCCCGAAAAAAACCAGGCAGGACACACAGGGGGAACCTGAGAGCAAACCCCCCCCCCTCCCCCCGTACAGAAGTTTTGAGTGCCCGTGTGCTGATGGGAGGGGGGAGAGGGAGCAGAAGAGACAACAAGCTAGCACGCCCCCCTTCAATTCCCAGGACATGACAGGCTGAAAGCTCGTAATGGAAACCCTTTTAATGAATCCCCAACAAGGACAAAACCAATTAAAAGCAGCAAAGAGGGGCACTCAAAAAAAACACTCGGGGGGAAAAACTGCCCCAGGACAACAATTTAACTGTACTCCCCAAACTGGCCTTTATGGAGAAGGGGAAAGAAGAAATCCACTTTTGAAAGTAAGCCATAAGAAGTCCTGTTTGCAAAAAGTTACGTATGGGACACATCAAGCATGGAAGAAGGTGCTATGGTCAGATAAGACCAAAATTGAACTTTTTGGCCTAAATGACAAACACTGTATGTGAAAGAAAGAAAACACCATTACACATCACCCTAAACACACCACCCCACTGTGAAGCAAGGTGGCGGCTGCATCATTATGTGTGGATGCTTTGATTCAGCAGGGCCTGGGAAGCTGCTCAGAGTTGATGCGAAGATGAATGGAGCTAAATACAGGGCAATCATAGAGAAAAACTTGTTAGAAGCTGCAAAAGACTTGAGATTGGGGTGTAGGGTTATTTTCCAGCAGGACAACGACCCTAAACATACAGCCAAAACTACAATGGAATGGCTTAAATTAAAGCATATTCATGTGCTAAAATAGACAAGTCAAAATCCAGACCTAAATCCCATTGAGAATCTGTAGCAGGACTTTTGCTGTTCACAAACGTTCGCCAACTAATCTGATTGAGCTAGAGCTATTTGGTAAAGAACAATTCCAGCTTCTAGATGTTCAAAGCTGTTAGAGACATACCTCAACAGACTTGCAGTTGTCATTGCAGCTAAAGATGGAACTACAAAGTATTGACTCAGGGAGGAAGGGGGAAGGAAGGGTAAATACATATGTACATCACACCAGACTTCAGTTTTTTAATTTGCATTAATTTAGAAAAGCACATATCATTTTCTCTACAATTCACATATACTTGCTACTTTATGTTGCTATATTTCATAAAATATCAATAAAAAACATTTAAGTTTGTTGCTGTGGCATTTTAAAATGGGGAAAAGTTCAAGGGGTATGAATACTTTTTCAACCCACTGTATCTGAAAACACACACAAAATACTAGATACATTTACAGTTTCTCACAAAATTGAGTACACCCCTCACATTTGTGTAAACATTGTATTATAACTTTTCATGGGACAACACTTAAGATATAATAGTTTGATACATACTTTGATACAATGTAAAGTAGTCAGTGTAAAGCTTGTATAACAGTGTACATTTGGTGTGCCCTCAGAATAACTCAACACACAAACATCAGTGTCTAAACTGCTTGCAAGAAAACTGAATACACAGGTGTGAATGGGGAGCAGGTGGGGTAAATTTGGTGTTATCACACGCATACTCCCTCACACTGGTCACTGGAAGCTCAACATGGCACCTCATGGCAAAGATCTGCCTGAGTATCTAAAAAATGAATTATTGCTCTACATTAAGATGGCCTAGGCTAAAAGAAGATTACCCGCAGGCTTAAAATGAGCTGCATCATGGTGGCCAAGACTGTACAGTGGTTTAACACCACAGGTTCCACTCAGAATAGGCCATGGTTGACCATGGTTGACCAAAGAATTTGAATGCATGTGCTCCGCATCACCTCACGAGCTTGTCTTTTCCAATTAGTCATGTAAGCGCTGCCAGCATTGCTGCAGAGGTTAAAGGGGTGGGGGATCAGACCGTCAGTGCTCAGACCATATGCCACACACTGCATCATATTGGTCTGCATCAGAATTAAGACTCTTCTAAATATGATGCTGTAACGGGTGAGCGGGTAAGGCGGGTAGTGGACCCACTGGACCACTGCCGGGTTTGCTCCGAGCGGGTGTAACTAAGTGGCTGTCGGGCATCTTCACAGAGCCTTAGACGGTAAGGATGGCTTACCCCGACAACCACCAGGTGCTACCTCAGAGCAGTCCCCAGCAGTGGCAGCTAACCAACAGGCCAGAAGTGCCAATGCTTGGCACCAACTGAATAGGAACAAAGATAAAGCAGATGGAGTACTGATATGTGCAGGTACACACAGACAAGACAGGACAAAACGGATGCCAAACAGCAAGATTAAACGTAGGGCAAAGGATACATAGACAGACTGGAAACAACACCAAGAACATAAGCAGAGACTTAAAGGGGTTTTGCCACGAAGTAAAATTGACATGGGAAGCTTGCAAATGAAATAACAAACATTTTCACCATTCATCATTATTAAAAATTCTGCACCGTTTTTGTTTTAGCTGCTCCTTTAGTGAACCATTGTTTACAGCTCATCTCCAGGGGATACTAACAGGGCTGTGAGCTCCTCACTCCTGGTCGCACATGCTCAGACATCACCTCTCCTCTCAGGCAGCTTCTGAGTGTTCAAACCCACGTGCTGTCATTCTACTCCCGTCCTCTGTACTCCTTAGTAATTAGTCAAACAGTGCAAATAAATGAGAAAAAGAAACCTCAATGAGGTTTGTGCATTGATAAAGAGAAAAAAAAAACAGGTTTGGCTCCTGCAGGGATTTGAACCCAGGACCCTTGTGGCAAGGCAAGGAAACTCAGACAAAGACAGAGACACAAGGAGACCAACATAGAGACTAACAAAATATAGAGGATACCACAAGGACACAAACAAGTCACCGTGTGCACACCAGACTGCTAACAAGCAAGATAAGAAAACACACAGCAACAACAGCACAACATGAGACACTAACAACACAACATGCAGCAACAAGGATCAGGCAGGGAGTGTGGAGAGGAGCAGGCTTATAAACACACAGGTGGAAGGGGATTGGTAGAGGAAGCCCAACCCCGCTGCACACTGTGGGAATAAATGAGTGGAAGATGTGGCCGCCGCCCACTATAGAGCAACAAGGAGTCAGGGCAGCAGCCAAGATGGAGGAGCAGCATGGCCAGCATGGGAAAAGCCACACAGCAACTGCAGGGGGGCAAGCAGTGTCATCAGGAATGCACACGGTGACAGCAGAGGCCGCGGCGAAGGACAAGAACGCGATACGGACAGTGACAGTACCCCCTCCTTAAGTCCCCTCCTCCTCCAATCCACAAAATGGAAATTCCACCTAGGTCTGGGGACCGAAACACTCCGGGGGCAACCCCAAAACCAAACTACAGGCTGCATAATCAGTACTGGGAATACCTAGGAAATGGAGGTCACAGGAGGAACAAACGGAGCACTAGATAAAATGGGGGGGGGGACTCAGGGCGGGACCATGTGCTAGGCAGTTGCTCTGGGCGGGACCATGAGCTAGGCAGACGCTCTGGGCGGGACCATGAGCTAGGCAGACACTCTGGGCGGGACCATGAGCTAGGCAGACGCTCTGGGCGGGACTATGAGCTAGGCAGATGCTCTGGGTGGGACCATGAGTTAGGCAGACATTCTGGGCAGGACCATGAGCTCGGCAGATGCTCTGGGCGGGACCATGAGCTAGGCCGATGCTCTGGGCAGGACCATGAGCGAGGCAGACGCTCTGGGCGGGACCATGAGCCAACGGACAGGGATACTGACACTCTGGGTGAACCATGAGCCAGCGGACAGGGACACTGACACTGGGCAAACCATGAGCCAGCGGACAGGGATACTGACACTCTGGGTGAACCATGAGCCAGCGGACAGACATACTGACACTCTGGGCGAACCATGAGCCAGCGGACAGACATACTGACACTCTGGGCGAACCATGAGCCAGCGGACAGACATACTGACACTCTGGGCGAACCATGAGCCAGCGGACAGACATACTGACACTCTGGGCGAACCATGAGCCAGCGGACAGACAGACACTCTGGGCGAACCATGAGCCAGCGGACAGACAGACACTCTGGGCGAACCATGAGCCAGCGGACAGGGATACTGACACTCTGGGCGAACCATGAGCCAGCGGACAGGGATACTGACACTCTGGGCGAACCATGAGCCTGCAGACAGACAGACACTCTGGGCGAACCATGAGCCAGCGGACAGACAGACATTCTGGGCGAACCATGAGCCAGCAGATAGGCAGACACTCTGGGAGAACCATACGCCAGCGGAACAGCTAGACACTCCAAACCACCAAAGACCTGCAAAGGTGAAAGAAAAAAAAAACACTGCCACACACAAAAAAAGGAACTTCCAAAAAACAAGACCTGCACAGAGACCAAGAAAGCAGAGGGCAGAATGTCAGCGGAGTCCATGGCCTGATCCTACTGTAACGGGTGAGCGGGTAAGGCAGGTAGTGAACCCACTGGACCACTGCCAGGCTTGCTCCAAAGGGGCGTAACTAAGTGGCCGCCGGGCATCTTCACAGAGCCTTAGATGGTAAGGATGGCTTACCCCGACAGCCACCAGGTGCTACCTCAGAGCAGTCCCCAGCAGTGGCAGCTGACCAACAGGCCAGAAGTGCCAATGCTTGGCACCAACAGAATAGGAACAAAGATAAAGCAGATGAGGTACAGATATGTGCAGGTACAAACAGACAAGACAGGACAAAATGGATGCCAAACAGGAGGATTAAACGTAGGGCAGATGAACAATACATAGACAGACTGGAAACAACATCAAGAACATAAGCAGAGACTTAAGCTAAACTAGGCAAGGAACCAAGGCACGACCAGGGCAAGAACATAGGCAGAGAACAAGGCAAGGAAACTCAGACACAGACACAGACACGACTTCCGGTTCGGGCGCTGCCGAGAGGAGATGTGAAGAGCGGAGCTCCTCGCACCCTTCAGCCGTCCACCGTCATCAGCTGCAGATAGCAGCGCTGACCAGCCCCAGGAATCCCGTGGAGGCACTCCGGAACTCCCCACGTACCTTTCCATATGGAAAGATACATCGTGCGCAGCACCCCGCGACATAAAGATCCCCGGGACCCGCGCAACGCGGAATCTAAGATGGCGCCGGACACGCGCGCCGCCGGACGAACAGCCCACCGTCCCCAGGTGCCGGCACTCCCAAGACAAAACGGAGGGAGAGGCAGATCAGATTTGGGAGACTGGGATTGCTGAGGTGGGAGCTCTCGACTCGGACGCTTATCTGGAGGAGCAGCAGGCATCCAGGCAGCAGGTAACCCAGCACATAGCTCACACAGCCCCCACAGGACATTGCATGCAGGACAGCAATAAGGAGGGCACAGGACAGGCATCAGGGGCTTCTGCATCCTTTGTTTCTGCCACTCTGGGCTCACCTGCCCTTAGAGCCGGCCCACCCACTGCCACCATTGACTATAAGCTACTGGCAACGGAGGTGGCCAGGCAAATTGCGCCAGATATCCAGGCGGCCCTGGAAGCCACAGTGCAATCTTCTCTATCCAAATTCCAGCAAGAGGTACAAGCACATTCTTCTAGATTGGAAGAGCTCGCGGCCAGAGTCAGTGATCTAGAAACCGATAACGATACCCTCCGTAAGAGTCTGAAACTCTGTGCCCAGGCGCAATTAACCCAACAAGACCGTATTGAAAATTTAGAGAACCGCTCCAGACGCAGTAACTTGAGAATGGTGGGGCTTCCTGAATCCTTTAAACAAAAAGATCTTCAGAACCTTTGCCAAGAAGAACTACCGAGGGCACTAGGTCTACGCCACCCTTGAACTGGGTCACAGAATAGGTCCAGAAGGACGTCGTGCGTCAGCATCGGACTCTCGCACTAAACAAAGGCCCCGTACTGTTATCATGAAATTCCTGGACTTCAATGATAAAACGGAAGTCCTGAGAGCGTACCCAAGTTGGGTCCTCCTTTGCTTCTAGGGGAACATAAGGTACTTCTGTTTGAGGATTTTTCCGTGGATGTGTCACAGCAGTGGCGAGCCTTCAGTAACTTATGTACAGGGTTATTCCGGAGCAAAGTCCGTTTCCAAATTCTATATCCGGCAATACTTAAAGTTCAAGACCCAAATGTACCGCCTAGAACCTTCACCTCACCCACAGAAGCGGAGAAGGACCTTCACGACTTGCTAAACGCCCGACCGCATACTGAGTCCCCCTTTTCCCCCAACGCCGAGGAGGACTCTGCGCCAAATGCTCCGCATGAAGGTAGAAGGAGGGTAACCACATGGGCCCGAGTAGCGTCCCCCACGCCTTCCTCCTCTGCACCATAGGAATGCTGCCCACCCAGGAGAGATCCTCTACCGGACTATGACCAGGACTGATGGTGTGGTACCATACTGAGCTGCATGGGTTTTTGAGTCCCTGAGGGCATGCAAGAGGCTTTGATCACATGATTATGCTTAGCCCTCAGGTCTTGTTTCCTCACCCTTCCGGACTAACGGGACACTTAGAAGTAATAGATGATATATTAAGGTGCCCCTTCTTGTCTGCCTCTTCTGTTACTTTGCAGCAGGCATGTCATATTTGGGGCCAAATTGTCTAGCAAAATGTCCAGAGGCTGGGGTGGGGGGTTTTGATGAGTTATCCTCTTCGGTTAGAAAAAAGGAAGTCACTTTAGCGCTTTTTGAAGGGGAAGAGTCTGTCTTGCTCTCCCTTTTGTGCTCCTCTTTTGCCGTGCGCTATGTTGCACACTGGTGTGTTAGGTTTCATGTTTTTTGATTATTGCTCAGTCTTGAAGTGGTGTGTGTTTCCTCCCTGTACCTGCCCATGCCCCGACCCATGCTCAGACAGGTCTTGGAAGTTTTTCTGCTTTCCCCTTTGCCTTAGAGGGTTCATATGTCCTCGGTGCCAGCTCCATCCGCTTGATGCACTATCATGCGAGTAATCTCTTGGAACATTAAGGGGCTCCGCTCCCCTAACAAGCGGATGCGGGTAATACGGCACTTAAAGCGTCTTCGCCCGGATGTTGCTTTTCTTCAGGAGTCGCATCTGAGGGGGGATGATATCAGGCGGATGGAGCGGCTCTGGGTGGGCCATGTGTTTGGGGCAAATGGGAAAGCGGGGGTCGTCACCCTCATACATAAAAATTTCCCCTTCGAATTGATTTCTCACAAACACGACAGCGAGGGAAGAATTTCACATCTGATTATTAAATGGGGAGGGACGGAGATCAGTCTATTTAATGTATATGCACCTAACAGCCACAGTAATACTTTTTTCCAAGATCTAGGAGAAAGGATCCGAAATGACAAGAGTGTGGACCAGATTTTTGGGGGGATATGAACCTATTTGTAGACCCCCTGGAGGATAGGAAGAAGAGTGCACGTCCCCTAAAATACAGATCAGCCTCCCAGAGAGGCGAGAGTAAAGCCCTGGTGCAATTATTAGATACGACAAATCTAAGTGACTGCTGGAGAGGCAGGAACCCCGATGGTAGGGAATATACCTATTTTTCTTCTGTCCATTAGTCGTGTCCAGATTGGACTATTTCCTGGTATCCGACAGCATATGCAGTAGAGTGGGGGATGCACAGATTCTAGATCTGCTCATTTCTGACCATGCTCCGATCACTTTAGATGTGACAGAGCGGACTTCATATGGAGGTTCCCTTCCTACTTGGCGAAGTCAGAGTGTTTTGCAGACATGGTTAAAGGATGGTGGTTGGAGTACGATGCCAACAACGCAATCCACCAAGTGGATCCTGCACTATACTGGGCAACCTTCAAAGCGGTGCTGAGGGGTAAAATCATAGCCCATACATCTCTCCACAAAAGGAATCTCGTCAAAGTCTATAAGGTGGCCTCTGATAGGGTGAGATTGGCGTATAAGGCTTTCCAGTCTAACGCTACAACTGATAATAGGGTGAAGTGGGAGACGGCCAAGAGGGACTTTGACTTATGGTCAGAGCGTAAGGAGGACATGTATCAATCCCTCTTTTAATCCACCCTTTTTCGGTATGGTAATAAGTCGGGAAAGATCTTATCCAGGCTGCTGAAGGGTTGTTTCAAACCTCCTCACATAACGGCCATACGCACGGAAGGAGGAGAGGTGACCACGGACCCTGCGCGTATTAACAACACGCTAGGACGCTTTTATACCTCCCTTTACGCCGCTAAGGGATACGATGCTGCAGAGGAGAGCATATGCTTCCTGGACAGGGTCAAACTCCCCTGTCTGTCTGACCCCCAGAGAGAATTCTTAAATTCAGAAATTTCCGAACAAGAGGTGCAGAAAGCTATAAGACAGTTGAAACCTGGTAAGGCTCCAGGCCCGGATGGTTTCTCGGGGGAAGTATACAAAATCCTGATAGATCAAGCCACCCCGGTTCTCACGCAGTACTACAATTTAATTCTCCAGTCGGGCTGTGTCCGACCGGAATCCAAAACTGCCTACATTAAAATTATTCCGAAGAAAGGGAAAGATCCTCTTTCCCCAGCCTCGTATAGACCAATCTCACTCATAGACGTAGATCAGAAGATCTTGTCTAAGATCATGGCGGACCGGCTAGCAGAGCTCATGCCCTTCTTGGTAGGGCCTTCTCAGAAAGGATTTATCAAGGGCAGGGCGGTCATGGGGAATGTTAGAAAGGTTTTGTCGGTCATGGAGAGAGTCAAGCATAGACCCAGTCCCGGAGAACATCCTGTCATGGTGGATTTATACGCCTTTGTCAATGTTCGTTGGTAGTGGCTATGGTTGGTCTTGGATAGGGTCGGGATCTCCGAAGCATTTCGGACCTTTCTTACTGCTATCTACACGAACCCACAAGCGCGGGTACATACCCCCGGTTTCTTGTCCATGCCAATTCCTTTGCAGAAAGGAACTAGGCAGGGGTGCCCACTGTCGCCCCTCCTTTTCGACCTGGCCCTCGAGCCTCTGGCACGCTTTTTAGAGGATTCACACCTTTTCTCTGGAATTGGCGTGGGAAACAAGGAGGTAAAGATGGAGCTGTTCGCAGATGACTTGATTCTCTTCAAGTCAAACCCGGCAGCACATCTCCCGCAAGTCTTTGATACCCTTAAGTCTTTTGGTAGCTTGTCTGGCTATAAGGTGAATCCCTCAAAGAGCGAACTGTTAGATTTAAGTGAAGGAAAAAAAAAGACTGAACTGGCAAAGTTTGGGCCTGGGCCTTGTTCCAGCTTCCGATCATATCACCTACTTAGGGATACGTATTGGAAGAACCCCTAGCACCATTTACAAATTAAACTTCCCTCCCATTATAAATAAAATCTCCCAGGATCTGGCGCGATGGAACTCCCTCCCTTTGTCCATGACCGGAAGATGCCATGCCATAAAGATGATCAGTTTCCCTAAGTTGTTATACCCCCTGCAGACTCTTCCCTTTCTTTCCCTTAATAGGATCAATTCGATATTCTCGAAATTTATTTGGGCAGGGAAAAAGCCCCGCATAGCTCTCAACAAACTCATGCTTCCCTTATCAAAGGGGGGCCTAAACTTAGCAAATGTTAGGGGCTATAATTTAGCGTGTTTGGCACGACATGTGGTAGATTGGTCGGGAGGCTCTAGTTGGTATTCAAATTGGACCATAGAGAGGGAGTTAATGCGCCCTTGGCACCCAAGTGCCTTGATGCACACTAAATTTTCTAATTTGGCAGTACAAGTGAAGTCCTGCACGGTACTTCGGGACACGCTGATGGTGTGGAAGGAGATCCGGAAACGTCTGAGCCTCTCATTCCTGATATCCAAAGGAATGCCTGTCTGGGACCATCCAGACTTTCCCGTTGGGCAATCTAACGTAATGTAATGTTTACAAAGTGAAGGGGGCGAGGGCTGCTGGTGGCGGGCCAGCTACTACACGACACAGAGCATAGGTGGCTTACGCCCTGTGAAATGTTGGTGAAATTCTCCCTTCCCAATTCACAATTATTGGCTGCCTATAAACTTTATTATTTTTGCGCTTCCAGATTAAAGAATGTTTAGAAAGAAACGTCCCCTAATGCCTATGACAGCTTCATAGATTTGCATAAAAGAGACTGTCGCCTCTCTAAGCTTTATGCTGATATGAGAGGGTGGCTTATGGCCCGCACAGAATCGCATATCTTTAAATTTTGGGCTCATCGCCTGAAAGATGAGCAGTTACCAGACAAAATTCTGCAGGGCTTAGCGACAGTGAAGAAACACGTAATATGTGCAAATTGGAGAGAGACCCAGTTCAAGATTGCCCACAACGCAATCTATGGTTTTAACCTACCCTCACACCAAGGTTCCCGAATAGATTACAAAGCTGTCCCAAGTGTGGAGCGCACAAGGCAGACCTGTGGCACGGCCTCTGGGACTGTACATTTACACAGGGTTTCTGGAACGGATTTGTAACCTACATCCAGGTACATTATGGGGTAACCCTAGACAATCATTACGATGTACTGATTTTCCACTGCCCCAGACCTCCGGAGGGGGAAGGGATAGGCACCGCCGGAAGGGGCCAGGGATTGCCAGCAATTGTACATACTGTATAACGATCTTAGTATCTAAACGATGCCTTTTGACCTATTGGATTAAGCCGTCCTTACCACCGATTACTATGATTGCAGACCAAATGAAAATTTATCTTACAGCTGACAAAATGGAAACTAAGAGGTGCAAGGAAGCCCGTACGGCTGGTTTCTTCAAACATTGGCGCTCTTTTATAGAATCTCATTATTCCGATAAGGAAATCAAGACTCTACAGGCTGGTACGGTAGAGAGGGGGTATGTGGATCACTGGGCAGGTTAAAGATTTAATGATCTGAAGATTAGGAATTTTAATGGGGAGGCAATGGGCGGGACGGACAATGAAATGGAAACGGATCAGATACTTGGGTATTGGGAGGGAGTGGGGAGCAAACGCACACCGCCTTTGGCCTTGGGTTTTTGTTGGGTTGTTTTTTCTTTTTTTATGTAGGTGTTCTTGTTATCTTTACTATGCTATGCCTTGTTACTGGCTTTTGTTCTGAAAACATCTGTATACCAGGATTATTCACTCTCCTAGTCTCGGATATTATGGACCCTGTGATATGTGATTGGTTGCAGGCTGTGTGTTTAACAGTTGTGTGATTATTTTCACCTTGTTTTATCCTATGCTTTTCCCGAGATTGTATTGTATGTCGAAAAAATTATTTTTCTTGTTTGGAGAATCTAATAAACATTTCTTCAAAGACACAGACACAAGGAGACCAACATAGAGACTAACCAAATATAGAGGATACCACAAGGACACAAACAAGACAGCGTGTGCACACCGGACTGCTAACAAACAAGATAAGAAAACACACAGCAACAACAGCACAACAGCACTAACAACACAACATGCAACAACAAGGATCAGGCAGGGAGTGTGGAGAGGAGCAGGCTTATAAACACACAGGTGGAAGGGGATTGGTAGAGGAAGCCCAACCCCGCTGCACAGGCAAGCAGCGGCGTCAGGAACGCACACGGCGACAGCAGAGGCCGCGGCAAAGGACAGGAACGCGATACGGACCTTGACAGATGCACAAGAAAGCCCGCAAACAGTTTGCTGAAGAAAAGCAGACTAAGGACATAGATTACTGGAACCATGTTGTGTGGTCGGATGAGACCGAGATAAACTTATTAAGCATGTGTTAAGCATGTGTGGCTGCAACCAGGTGAGTACAAAGACAAGTATGTCTTGCCTAAAATCAAGGGCATTTTTGGTGGGGTGTCAGGTTTGAGACTGCATGATTTTGCCGCGAGGGGGGGGCTAAAAGTTCATTGAGGGAACCATGAATGTAAACCCCATGTACTGTGGCCTATAAATTTCAGATCATGTTCTCCTCCAAGATGACTTTTGGGCCTTGCTAAAAAAATGAGGGTAAAGGGGGCGGGACGGGCCCCCAACATGTTCTCCAGACCAAAACCCGATTGACCCTCGGGGAGCATCCTAAAAACCAAAGGTAGGGGAACGAAATGTCCCCAACATCCACCACTGTTGTCATGGGTTGTCATGGGGGAGTGGAAGTGGTTTCCCAGGGCAACCTGGGGAAGTTTCTAGTGAAATTTAAATACCTTAGGGGAGTTAAGGCAGGGGTTTGAAAAAATAATGGGGGGCCACACAAAAAAAGGGAACCCCTTTGGGGGTAAAATTTTTGTCCCATTTTAAATTTTAGGGGTGAAACTAAACCTTTTGTTCCCCCCACTTTTTAAATTTATTTTTTGTTTTGTGGAGTCATTTTTGGGGGGCACACCAAATTTACACTGTTATACAAGCCCCCATGACCCTTTACATTGTTTTAAAAATTTTTAAAAACCCTTCAGTGGTTGTCCCATGAAAATATATAATACAATATTTACAAATATGTGTGGGGGGTACTCACTTTTTTATCACTATTGATATATATTTACTATTTAATATTATTTTATATATTTACTATTTAATATTTAATATAATATTTAACATTTTGTACTAGAAAATGGAATTCAGCAAGGGAAATTTTTTGGGGCTAAACCCGGGAAGTTGTTAAATCCCAAAAATATTTTTCGGGCTGTCTTACATTTGGGGCAAACACATTAAATGGGCCCGTTTTTAAATAAAATTTTTGCATATTACTTGCTCAACACTTTTGTCACTTTCTGACACAATTCATTTGAAAAATGTGCTCTATAATGTAAATCATGTACAGTCCATTTGACATTTAAATTATGGGCCGAAATTTTTTAAACTAAACCTAAAAAAAATGTAAAAAAAAAACTTTTTCCCCTATATTTTTCTTAAGTCAGAATACTGGTCTCAGAAACCTCAGCATTAGTGTAGCTGAATATTTTTTTTCCGGGTGATTTGGTTCCTTTCATTTTTTGAATCTTTTTTTATAATTTGGGGCCATTTTTGGTCCCCCTTTTTTGGGTGCATGGGGCCCCGGAATAGGGTTGGGATGTATTCCCTACAGCTCTACCCAAACCCAAAAACGGGGAAAGAGTGCACCTAACCCCCACAAAAGGGCAATTGCCAAAAAAAAAAAATTGTCGCCCTGAAGCAGGGCCGGAAAGGGTTTGGGAAAATTTTTTATGTATTTTTGCTTTTTTCCGGGGAAATTTATTTTCACCTTTAAAAGGGGCTTTACAATTTTTAAAAAAGGGTTTGTATAAACCCCTTGGAGGAACTTAAAAAAGTTTTAAATTTTTAAAAGTTAAAACTTTTTTGGGCTTTCCATCACTCTTTGTTCTGGTTATAATTTATTCATACCTGCTCTTTTATAGCTAGTAGTTACCAAAAAACCAAAAACCAATCAAAAAAAAACAGCTGTTTCCTCAGAAAATCAGCCCAACAAAGGTTTTTTTCAGCACATGGACTTTGAAAACAAAAGACAGTGATACAGTCTTTGGACTTCATTTTTGTTTTGGGGTTTCTGCTGCTTGCCCTTCCCATTAGTGAAAATAGTTTAAAGATCTCAAGCAAAAATCATGATAAGACCTCGGGGGGAAATCTAAAAAATTTTTTAAAACCCTTGTGAAACTCAAAGCTTAAAAATAAATTTTGGGTAAATTAAAAAATAAATTCATTTCAGTTAGTTATTTTTAAAAATTTGACCCTACCTATTTAAAATTTTATTAAAATTGAAAAGGTATATAGGAAATTTACATTTGGTTGGGGTTTTTAAAAGGCGGTTTTTCTCACCATGCTGTTTTATAGGCACCGGGTTTTCAAAACCAGTTTAAAAACTCCCACTTTTTTGGTAGGTTTCTGGGGGTTTTTTAAACAATAATTAACATATAATTTCTGCTATTCCTGGCTGAGCTTGTTAAAAGGACATTAGTGCTGAAGGTTTCTAAACAGCAGTGCACAAGAAGGCAAAGCTCTAAAGAGTTAAGTAACATAAAAAGCTTCTATGCTGATGATAAGCCCCAACAGGGAGTAATGTAACCATCCCAGCAACTTCTAAAACCTGCTAGAGCAGAGAGAGGTGGTCAGTAACCTAGAAAAGTTTTGTTTGTAAAAACAGTAGTCTTGCCCCCAAAATCTGGGAAAGGGGAAAAAAAATTTAAACAGCAATAGTTTTTTGGGGAAATTTCCCTTTTTTTACCTTTTTTCTACATGTTTAAAGTTAATCAATTAAATTGTAACATCCCTTTAAATTGACTAAACAACACACAGTGTGATGATGTTTTTCAATATGGCCAATCTTTTTTAAATCTGGTAGAAGACGCTCTCTCCAGTACCCCCCAAACCCCAAAATTCCCCCCACAATTTCACTTAAAAATTTTTGCAATATTTAATAACAATGTCATCCACAATGCCCCACTGGAGTGCCTGCCACAATATCCTGTAAAGAAGTGTCCCCAGAGGGGCCTTTTTTAAACAGTTGCCTCCTAAAAAAAATGGCAACCACATTAATCTCAAGAAATGTTAGTTACAATGTCCATTTAGTACTACTATACCTTAGGATTTCAGAAACAATGGTACATGCCATAATGTCCCATTACTATGTCACCAGACTAGAATAAGAGCCAGCCACAGAGCCCTGACAAGTTCCAATAACAATTCCCATATGACATTAAAAGTACTTAAAGGGGATTTTAAACGCTTCCTTAAATTCGGTGAAAATTTACACTTCTCTTAGCTTTTCCCAAACTTGTAAATTGCTTGGGGGGTTTCTTTTCCCCCCCCTTGGGGTGACATCATCCCCCCTTTACTGCTGGGCCTGAGACTCCCCCCCCCCCCCCCTCTGAGTCCACATTCACTGGTTTTTCTCCCCATCAGTCCCTTAAATTTTAAAAAAGCTTTTATACATACCACAGGCCCCATTCAAACTAACTGGGCATGATCTCCTCTCAAGCTGGAGATGAAATTTCAGCTTTTTAAGAACGGCACAGATCCCGCGTGTAAGCAGGGGGAGTTTGGGGCACAGGGTCAAAACTGTTATGTTTTCCCATTTTACAATCTGGGTGCGTTGTTTTCTAGGTGTGGGGGAAAAAGAAAATTTCTAAGGCCCCCCCTAACTCTGAGGGCAGGGCACACAGCTCCTTTGGAATCGACCCAAGGGGGTGTACAGGAAAGTAAATGAGCTCTCAGCTAGTGAATTGCAAGGAGGAGGGATCAGGAGGGATTAGACCTACACTGGATTCAGTGTAAATAAAACACAAGATAAGGGACACTGTGAGAACAAGGCAGCTTTGCTAATGACATCCAATTGCAAAGTTGCTTGTTTTCACTGTCCCCTTATTCTGAAGACCATTTAATGAAACGATAACACCCCTTTAAGTGCTCAATAATATTTCCATATCACAACTCACTGGTTATTATCAGTCACAGTGTCACAGTAAGTGTGACACCATATAACCCCATAGGTGGCTGTTATACTGTCCTCTATAAATGATAATGCCAGATTGCGCTATAACCTGTGGCCACTCATATCACCCTCATGGCTTCCAAAAGAAATATAAATTGTTGACTGTCCTTCTAGTACAGGGGAAGCAGCTTTGTCCTAAGTTACATAGCTACATGGTTAAAACGGTTGAAAAAAGACAAATATCTATCAAGTTCAATCAAGGGTGGGAAAAATGTGGTTAAGGGAGGGGTAGAGGTAGTTTTTAGGCTGATGAAGACTTTGGAACCCATAAGAAAATGATCAATCTGTCCTAAAGGAATATTCTATTTTTAATCCCAAAATTACTATTAGATTGGATCTAGGCGTTTTATACGGCTACATAACTATTAATATTATTGAGTTGGTAAGTAGTTATCTAAGCCTTTATTATAACCCTCACCTGTTCCTGCTGTGACCAGCTCCCAGGGTGGCTATTCCACAGATTCACAGTTCTCATTGTAAAGAAGGCTTTTCTCGTTTAGAGATTGAATCCTTTTGACTCCAGAGGAAAATAATGTCCCTTTTTTATTTGAGGAGGTTTGACATGAAATAGCTTTTCATTACACTTTTTGTACAGGCCATTTATATTTTACTTATATAAATTAAGAGCCATCTATTTTCAATATTAAACAGGTTTAATTCTTGTAACCTTTCCTCATAACTAAGTTGCTCCATTCTCTTCATAGGTTTGGTTGCTCGTCTTTGTAACTACCTTTCCTGCCCCTTCCTCTTTTTCTGATCTTGACTGATTTATACTTTTATGACTGACTGTCACACATAGGCATCTCCTTGGCTCTGTACTTTGGGTACAACTGTATGAAGAAAACAACATTTCAAAGCCGGATCTTATCCCTCAATTCAGGCTACAAACTAAGCACAACAGCTTCCCCATACCATCCTGATACCAAGGAACATAAGCACCATTGTTGCCACCACTTATAAAAAATGGACAATAATATTGATGCTTAGTTGTTACAAAAATAAAGAAAGAAAGGAAATGAATACATTGTGCAGAGGATAGGAGTACAAAAGCAGAAACATCTAGTATGATTCCAGATGATAAAGTCCTTTTGGGCATGGTGAGACTGAAAAATGAAATAGAGAGGAATGAGAAGGATGCTTTATTATCCATTCCCAATGACACATATTACTTGCAAACAGTAATTATGAAATATAAAAATAAAAAATCCAACCTCATATCGAAAAAGTTATACTGACAAGAATCCTTTAATGTGTTGTATAATATGTGGACAATTACTTATGTAGCGTACATGATGGCTTTTGTAGCTACAAAAGGGGGGAAATAATACAAGTGGGGCTATAGCCTGTTGTATGTTGGTAGTCAAAGTAGAACTTAGGACATGTACATCAAGGATCTGTTAATCATACAATGATAGATTCTAATAGGAACTCTTAAAAAATATTTTAGAATAAACATATTTGTCTTACAGCAACAGGATATAGTAATTGTACTGCACACACTGAGATGATAACTGGTTTACAGAGGAGTGGTTAAGGCCGTATTTTCACATAACAGACAATGGAAAGCAGATCAGAGACTGAGCAGGATAATGCTTTATAAAGATTATGTAGATTATCTCTATTTTTAAATATTCTTCCTTTAAAAGTCTAATTTTATTACACTGACTCTTACATTACCTCCAACATTATATTGTTATGTTTCAATGCTTAGTAAACTCCCCTATGTTATCTGTATATTATAAAGTACATTGATTCCAGACTTCTACAAATCCAAGATGTCTTGTCCTTGCAGGAACGGTTTTCATTAGTAGTATACTTTGTCTGTAAAGATAAAAGATGTTCTTTTTATTCTAGTCTGGCCGCAGCTCATTAGTATATCATTAAAACAATTCATTGTGTTGTACATGTAAGGGTTTTCCTTACAAGCCTCCCATTGTTAATTACTAGAAGAATTCAGCGGAACTGCATAGAATGATAAATAGGAGACCGTGTAGATAGCAAATAAGTATTGGTATTCTTTTTTATGTACAGCAACCTATGGCCTTTAACATTAATATTAATCAGCTTACCATGAAACACAAACTGCTAGTTTAATGGGGAAACAAAGCCAAATTAATTAGAAAAGAACCACTTAAAGCTGACAAGCAAAAACAAACTTTCTGAAAAATGTAACCAAATTGGTTTTGTGAGTTTATGATGTGGCACAGTGAAGCAACTTAGTGTTGCATTAGAAAAACTTAGGAAGATAATGTAGGACATTAAACAAAATAGAAACAAGTAGAATTGTAACTTTATGTCTTAATTAAAAGCATGGTTTACATCATACAATATAACCACACTCTAATATTTCTATTTTTATCTCAGTGTTTACATAGCGAGCATTTCCGAAATTGTATAGAGATAAATACTTGAATATTGTTATTGTAATTAATCAATCTATCAATATATTTGTCTATTGTCTCCTTGCATTGGCAAAAGTCTTCCAATGGATGGCTTCAGGCAGGGCTGGGACAAGGTATTCTGTTGTCCTAGGCAAATAAGTCATATAGTGCCCCCCAATTGAAAATTCAGCCCATTCCATGCCTCCTTGCACCCCCTTTTCTGCCTGGGATAAAGTGGTGCCCTAGGCGGAAGTCTACCTTTGCCTACCCATCGTCCCGGCCCTGGCTCTAGGCACCTGTAGCAACCTACCAGAACATTATTGAGTCATTCCCAGCCTGTCTAGTTTCTCTCTGCGTTGCACACAGCAGTTACTCTGGATATTATCCTGTGGTCATTGTAATATGGCTTGACCATGTATATTTACTGCAGTAAAAGTCTTTTATCAATCACTGACAGAATTGGCATGGTTTGTCACGCTGAATAAAATATATCTTATTGTGAAGGAAGATTAATATGTCATACGTTTATATCTCTGTGCTTATTTATATTTCAGAACTATTCTCTCATCCTGGGAATGCCCACAAATCTTAATGATCTAAAGCAACATTATAAAAAAGTGAGTTAAAATTTTTCCAGAACAATAAGAGAGACTGATTTCAGAATATTAAGCTATTGTTGCTAAAGGAGGTTCTTCAAGCCATTGATACATTGGGTGTACTTAGCTCTTCATACATCCCTTTCCCATTTTGGCTTCATTTTGGTTATATAAATTATGGCACAATGGAATGTGTTGTGTAATGTTCATCTAAGATTGTATTCACCTAATTGTAAGGTCTTCAAACTATAGAATTCAAAGAGGATGTACTTTCTTTTTCTCAGAATTGTAAATTTAGTTGACTTGTATGAGTGCACTTCACAATATTTTTTTTTTTACATTTTCAAATCTAAACTGAGCTCTGACAAATCTACATTGTGCTTTACAATCATTTCTCAAAGACACAATGTGGAATAGTTTTAGATAAATAAAAACCATCATCTAATTATTTGTCTCACAGTCTTCATAAGTTCCAGTATGAATCTCAGAGGACAGCGAAAGAGTCATGTGGTGGGAATAATGCTAAATGGATTCCTGTGTATTTGAGAAAACCCTGTCAAAATAAATGAGTCTGTGAGAAACACATTAAAACAAACAGAAAGAAGTGAATGGAAGAGGTAAGACTTTCTGACACAAATTTTGTGAGACACTGCTATTTTCTAAATGGATTTCAATTTTTGCTGTGTTGACAGAGAAAAGTACAAATGCAGTGATATAAAGCTTTTTCATAAAGTGCTGATGAGAGGTGGTTGATGTGAATCACATATTCCTATATTTCCTCCCCTGTTTGCAGGACAAGCAAAGTTCTGCAGAGAAGAAAAGAAAAACAATCCTTCAAAAACAGATACATTATATTTCAGAAAACCATATCTAGCTTATTATTAAACTTCTGTGACATAATGAAAACTATTTTATATTTCTTACAGTGCTATTATTTTAGTATTGTTATCATAGTAATAGTATATTCTGATTATATATTATATTTTGCAACTAGCTTTATCTTTAGGCCGTGTTCACACGGCTTATTCACGGCGGATTTGTGCGCCGTATTGAGCGCACAAATCCGCCGTGAATACGGGCGGGACGGGGCGGGGCCGGAGGGCGGCGGGGGCGCCGCTCCCGGCCCCATAGACAATGCATTGTTTACGGCGCGTCCGCGCCGTAAATAATGTGCATGTCACTTTCTCCCCCCGCGGCGGATTTGCCGAGCGGGGAGGAGCGACGGATTCCACTGTTCTCTATGAGAGCAGTGGATTACCGTAATGACTCCGACGGATTGGCGCCGTATTGAAGCGCAAATCCGGCGCGGAATACGGCGCCAATCCGTCGGCAAATAAGCCGTGTGAACGGGGCCTTAGAGTAACTTTCCAATGTTCTACATTAAAAGGGATCATCTCAAAATAAAAACCCCTATAGGGCACAGAAACATCACATTATGTGCCAAAAGAAAGAACCACTTCCTTACAGCCAGCCATTATTTTTTTGGATTTTCATTTTTTTCCTCCCAGCTTTCCATTACTTTTTTATTTTTTTCATCTACATAGACATATGAGTGCCCATTTAAATGTTGCAATTGACTGAGCCATAGAATATATTGGGAATCCAAAATAAAAATTTGAAGTGAGGTGAACTGTGAAAAAGTACATGCACCAAGATTGTGGTGGTTTTGTTTTTATGTTGTTCACTTTTTGGTATAAATTATATGTTATCTGTGTTTTGCAGGTTGGTACGATTACGGCACTACCAAATATGTAGGGGTTTTGTTATGTTTTAGTACAAACATTCTCTATTTCTTAAATTTGTACTGCAAGACCCTTTTTTTTTTTTAAACTCTTTTTATTGATTTTCCAAATACAAATATAAACATGCAACGTAAGATTGTAAGTACAGATGTGAGCATTTTGTTGTACAAGAAATACAATACAGAACCTAATTCAGAACTGGTGTGGCATGCAATTTTTTTACAGGATCAAAAGCCATCGCACACAATGCCAAGGACCACGAATCTCATATATATATATAGACTACCGGCTAATACAGCCAATCTAATAGCCAGGTGTCTTCCCCTGATCCACTTCCTGGCCACACCAACCCAATCATTTTGAGTAATTGGTTAAACCAGGTGGTGTATATCTGAATTGGCATGAACCCGGCCGTGGACCCGGAACGCCCCCTCATACATATCTTTGCGATAATATTTAGGTCTTTGTAAAACATTGCTCAACCATAAACAGTATAGTTTTAACATTTGTTGTTAGCTAATAGAAAAGAAAAAAAACTAAATAAAAAGAGAAAAAAAAATGGATAAAATCTATAATAGAGACTACAAACTATAACTCCATGCCCAAACGAAAAGAGAGGTCCTTCTCCCAGACCTAGGTAGTCGTTTGACATTTTTATATTTGGTGATTGAATATAAAGTGTATGTTGAGGTTAAGTGAAGTGAAGGGGGATCTCCACAAAATACTGGGAACTAAGACGCAGCAAAACCGGGGTCTGTCTGTCAGGATACGTCCGTCCGGGCAGCCTTTCACTCGTTTAATGCAACAACCTGCAGGGGTTAAGTCTGGCCATCTGTCCACACCCAGGGAGAGGTGCTTCTCCTGAGCCAAGAATGACTGCTCTCCAGACTCTCCCAACTGAGGGTGTGTCTCTCAGGACCAATCAGAGGGCCCAGATGCCGCACCAATCAGCTGTGGGAGCGGTGTCCGGGCAGACCTTTTAAACTTCCTCAGTTCCTCCAGGCTTTGCCTGTCAAAGGTGTTCCCTTGCATTTTCCCTGTTATTCTGATTTGCTGTTGTCTTCCTGTGCTTCTGACCTCGGCCCGTTTCTTGACTTCGCTTGTTGGCTCTGATTCTGTACTGCGCTCCTCACCGGGTTTGGACTCCGGCTTGTTTCTGACCATCCGCTTGACTTATGTTTCTTGGCCTATACGTTCCCTGTACCGTTGCCGACTCGGACGGTTTGACACGGGGTTTTTCCCTGACGGCCCGCACTTGTACGTAGGGGCGTCATCCAGTTGGGGCTGCCATT
>JAODAL010015220.1:0-84663 GCA_025379985.1 Phyllomedusa bahiana
AGCAGCCTAAAGACATTGGCGGGCTGGGACCCGTTGGCCCCCTTCTACCGGGTTTTTAATGTTTGCATTCCTAAAACAAAAAACATTTTAATAAGAAAACCCAAAACCAAGGGATCCGGGGGTATGTTTTTTGTATTCCCGGGACATACATACACCACTTGGGGCCCCTATACTTGGTGTCCCCGGGCAAATGCCTAGCGTGCCCAATGGAAAAGATGGCCCTGCCTACATAGGATTTTTTTGGTGCTTCTGGGGTTCACTGACCTTTCAGTGTTGACTCATGTATTGTGTTACTTTTGATTCTTCTTTGGTCCCGAACCTGAATTTTTCTTTAACTCTGTCGCTAATTAGGGCGAAACGTGGTAGGCAAAGTAGGAAATTGCTAGGCCCCGTTAATCCAGGCGGAAAAAAGGGGCAAGGGGGGATGGAGGGGGCTGAATTTACCCATTGGGGGGCGCTATGTGCTTTATTTCCCTATAGCACCAGGATACCTTGTCCCAGTCCTGTCTTTTATGCTGATTATAAACCTAATCCCTACTTGGGGAAAGGTTTTTGGTAATTAGGGGTTAACTTAACTTTTAGTGTTGCTCCAGCAGTGGCGCTACTTGTGGTGTGACATTGCTTCATTTCCCTTTTTTTTTGGGGAACCCCCCTTGTTAATACAGAAAAAAAATAACTAAGAGGCCTTACTATAAAATGTAAACTTTAATTTAATCCAAAAAGACATACAAAAGGGCCCTTAAATATATCACACAAAAGTCTCAGTCCACTTACAACAAATTACATCCCCCAGAGCCTGGGGCATACTGCATTTAAAAAAATTGGAAAATTAGAGTTCTCGATAATAAAGAACTAGCGACAATGAGGACTAGTAGATAGCAACCTAGGCTAGTAAATCTAACGCTCACCCTATACATGTGCCTACCTAAACGGACAGAGTAATCGGCCCCATCCAACGAAGACTAGTCCTATAATACCCTACTACTTAAAACAAAACGGTACAATGGGAAGTGAAGAATATTGGTATACACCTAAAATGAAATAATACCAAACATTATACTTTAGGCATATACTTATCTGCTAAAGTAGGGGGAAACGCGTCGGGAGGCATGGAATAGGGAGGCATGGAATATCTTTGTCTATTTGTCTGAGGACCTACTTTAGCAGATAAGTATATGCCTAAAGTATAATGTTTGGTATTATTTCATTTTAGGTGTATACCAATATTTTTCACCTCCCATTGTACCGTTTTGATTTAAGTAGTAGGGTATTATAGGGTATTATAGGACTAGTCTTCGGTGGATGGGGCCGTCCCTTTCGGGACGATTACTCTGTCCGTTTAGGTAGGCACATGTATAGGGTGAGCGTTAGATTTACTAGCCTAGGTTGCTATCTACTAGTCCTCATTGTCGCTAGTTCTTTATTATCGAGAACTCTAATGTACCAATTTTTAAATTGTAAGTGGTAGTGAGACTTATGTGTGTATATATTTATGTCCATTTTGTATGTCTTTTAGTGATTAGAATTAAAGGTTACATTTTAGTAGTCAGGCCTTCTTAGTTATTTTTCTTCTGTGACTAAGTAATTTGGACTTTTTATTCTCACCACTGGAGGAAAGGTGGGATCTGTGATTTTGAACCCCTTGTTGAATCATGTTACATTTGATTCTTCTTTGGGATGTCTTAAACCTGAATTATTCTCTAATCCTATTGCAAACCATAACACTAACCCTAAACGGGGTTAGGGTTTTTAGGGTGCTTCAGGGATCAATATACCTTCCAGTCTCGCTACTACTGGTGTGACGTCACTTCCGGTTTCCCTAGGTTACCCTTTGTGATATTCCATTTCATTTTTCTTTTGATCGTTGCATTCTACCCATGTTCTCCTATTTCCAGTTAAAAGGTCTGATAAATATATTGAGCCTTAGGTATGAAAACTGTCTAGCAGAAAGACTGTCCTTGTTGCCCATCGCTTTCATTTGAGCTCTGATGGGTTGCTATGGGAGCTGAATAGTTGTTGTGGGATCTGATTGGTTGCTATGAGCTCTGGTTGCTATGGGATGTGATTAGTTGCCATTAGCTCTGATTGGTTGCTATGTGATCTGATTGGTTGCTATGAGATCTGATTGGTTGATGTGGGATCTTATTAGTTGCCATGAGCTCTGATTGGTTGCTATGGGATCTGATCGGTTGCTGTGTTATCTGATTGGTTGCTATGAGCTGGGGTTGATATGGGATCTAATTAGTTGCCATGCGCTCTGATTGGTTGCTATGAACTCTGGTAACTACGGGATCTGATTGTTTGCTATGGGATCTTATTGGTTACTATGAGCTCTGGTTGTTATGGGATCTGATTAGTTGCCATGAGCTCTGATTGGTTGCTACGGGATCTTATATGGGTGCTGATTGATTGATATGGGTGCTGATTGGTTGCTATGAGCTCTGGTTGCTACGAGATTTGATTGGTTGCTATGGAATCTGATTGGACGCTATGAGCTCTGATTGGTTGCTATGGGCAACAAAGACAGTCTTATTGCTAGACAGTTTTCATACATAAGGCCCAGAGTGTCTGTGTTGGCCTGAATGACCACACAGGAGCGAGAGAATTGTGTCTTCCTGATGCAGTCGGTATCTATTTATAACATACGTGACCGGATCCTGGAGATGCCCCATGTGGTGCCCTGGCTTCGAACATTCAGCTTTGTTTGTTGGGGTTTTGGGGCATAAGAGACTTCTCATAGATTAATTAAGTAGAGATAGTTTCAAAAGAGGAAACAGCACATGTGAGGAGTTGTAGTAGCCTCTTGGTTAGTACTTCTTGTATCTGTGTGATCTGAAGTGGGACGAGGCCAGGATCTGTGTTGTGACCAGAACCTAGGGAAGCTGTATTGATGCCAGTATCTCTGGGGACTGCCAGAATAACATCTGGAAGATATGTGTTACCACCAGAACCTAGAACTATGAGGTTGAGAAGCTGAGCGGAGGCCAGTATCTCTGGAGATTGCTAGAACAACATCTGGAAGATCTGTGTTACAACCAGAACCTAGAATTATGAGATTGAGAAGCTGTGTTGGGGCCAGTATCTCTGGAGATTGCTTGAACAACATCTGGAAGATCTGTGTTACCACCAGAACCTAGAACTATGAGGTTGAGAAGCTGTGTTGGGGCCAGTATCTCTAGAGATTGGTAGAACAACATCTGGAAGATCTGTGTTACAACCAGGACCTAGAACTATGAGGTTGAGAAGCTGAGCAGAGGCCAGTATCTCTGGAGATTGCTAGAACAACATCTGGACAATCTGTGTTATGACCAGAACCTAGAATTATGAGATTGAGAATCTGTGTTGATGCCAGTATCTCTGGGTATTGCCAGAGTAACATCTGGACGATTTGTGTTACGACCAGAACCTAGAACTATGAGATTGAGAAGCTGTGTTGATGCCAGTATCTCTGGGGATTGCCAGAGTAACATCTGGAAGATTTGTGTAACAACCAGACTCTAGAACTATGAGGTTGAGAAGCTGAGCGGAGGCCAGTATCTCTGGAGATTGCTAGAACAACATCTGGAAGATCTGTGTTACAACCAGAACCTAGAACTATGAGGTTGAGAAGCTGAGTGGAGGCCAGTATGTCTGGAGATTGCTAGAACAACATCTGGAAGATCTGTGTTACAACCAGGACCTAGAGCTATGAGATTGAGAAGCTGAGCGGAGGCCAGTATGTCTGGAGATTGCTAGAACAACATCTGGAAGATCTGTGTTACAACCAGAACCTAGAATTATGAGATTGAGAAGCTGTGTTGGGGCCAGTATCTCTGGGGATTGCTAGAGTAACATCTGGAAGATCTGTGTTACCACCAGAACCTAGAACTATGAGGTTGAGAAGCTGTGTTAGTGCCAGTATCTCTGGGGATTGCCAGAGTAACATCTGGAAGATTTGTGTTACAACCAGAACCTAGAATTATGAGATTGAGAAGCTGTGTTGGGGCCAGTATCTCTGGGGATTGCTAGAGTAACATCTGGAAGATTTGTGTAACACCCAGACTCTAGAACTATGAGGTTGAGAAGCTGTGTTGTTGCCAGTATCTCTTGAGATTGCTAGAACAACATCTGGAAGATCTGTGTTACGACCAGAACCTAGAACCATGAGATTGAGAAGCTGTGTTGGTGCCAGTATCTCTGGAGATTGCTAGAACAACATCTGGAAGATCTGTGTTACGACCAGAACCTAAAACTATGAGGTTGAGAAGCTGAGCGAGGCCAGTATCTCTGGAGATTGCTAGAACTACATCTGGACGATCTGTGTTACGACCAGGGCCTAGAATTATGAGATTGAGAAGCTGAGCGAGGCCAGTATCTCTGGAGATTTGCTAGACTCATCTGGAATCTGTGTTTTCGACCAGGGGCCTGAATTTGAATTGAGAAGCTGAGCGAGGCCAGTATCTCTGAGGCTTAAACCCTAAGGGGGACCTAGATACATTGAAAACCACAATGGACGTGGCCTTGGAAGTGATGCTGCCGCTGAAAAGTCTCTGGACATGGAAGAACGCTGAAAGTTAAGTTAACCCCCTTTTAGTTTTGTTCCAATTTAGGGTTTGGGGTCAGGGCCCCCAAAATGGCAACAGATTGTTAACCAAAACTATTAGCCTCATTTTGTACAATGGAGCAATGAAAAGAAGTTGGTTATAGGTGGAGGTAGCCTTTACTCACTGCATGAAAATGTGCACTTACATGGCGGTACACTCGTGTCTACACCTCAATGTTCATGTCTGTGAAGCCCCGTTTCCCCTCGTTCACTGTGAGGGCTCTCGTCCTTTTGGTTTCCAGCCAAACCTTTTATATAGGGGAAAAAATGGGGCGGGGATATACAGACTGTATGGGGTTATACACAGAGAATACAACACCTGAAGCCATACTGTACTATATACATAGGTCTAAAGACAAATCTACATGATAAACCTGGTGGAAAACAAATTAAAAAGTGCACGCAAGTAAGTCAGAATTAATCTATTATAATGATTTTTAAAGGGGTATTCCCACCATGCATGCTAGGTTTTTGTGATGGTAAAAAACCCCCTCTAACCTCACCTATCTAGGAAAGGGGCCAGGAAAGGTGGGGGCAGAATAGAGGGCTGGTCTCACTTTCCCCCCTCTCCATTCTGTTCTATGGGAATTGCCGTAAAACAAAAAAACGGTCCCCCTGCATGGGAACTCCCATAAACAGAAAAAGGGGAAACACAGCGCTCCCCCGACGGGAACTGCTATAGAACAGGGTTGGAGAGCACAACGCCCCCCATGTACTGGGAACTCCCCAAAAGGGAATGACAGAACCCGCTCCCCCTGTACTGGGAAACTCCCCCTAGAATAGAATGGAGGAAAAACAGCGGCTCCCCTGTCGGAGAACTCCCTAAAAGAATGGAAACACAGTGCTTCCCTGTACTGGAAACTTCCAAAAAAATGGAAAACAGCACTCCCTTACTGGGAAATCCCAAAAACGACTGGGGAACAAGTGCTCCCTTATGGGAACTCCCATAGAACAGAATGGAGACACGGCTCCCCCTTTTGGGAAAAAAACTTTTGGGAAAAACTTCGGGCCCCTAGAACAGAAAGGAGAGAACACGCGTCCCCTGTATGGGGAAATCCCATAGAATAGAATGGGAAAAAACAGCGTCCCCCGTACTGGGAACTCCTATAAAACAGAAGGGAGAGCCAGCGCTCCCCCGTATGGGGAAATTCCCCTAAAACGAAAAGGGAGAGCACAGCGCTCCCCTGTACTGTAACTCCATAGAACAAAAGGAGAACACGCACTCCCCTGTATGGGAACTCAAAAAACAGAATGGAGAAAAACACGCTCCTTTATGGGAACGCCACAGAACAGAATGGAGAGAAACAGCCCCCTGTACTGGAACTCCATAGAACAAAATTGGGGAACCAGCGCCCCCTGTTGGGGTCCATAGAACAAGAATGGGAAAAACAGCCTCCCCCTGTACTGGAAAACCCCTAGAAAAGGGAATGGAGAACACAGCGTCCCCCGTTCTGGGAAACCCCATGAAAGAAAGGAGAGAACACAGCGCTCCCCTTTTTCTGGGAACTCCCCTAGGGGAAATGGAGAAACAGTGCTCCGTACGGGGACTCCCAAAGAACAGAATGGAATCATGCGCAAGCGTGATGGTCCCTTTTATTCATCGACATCTTTAGTGCCAGTTCTTGAGACAGGTGCAGAACCCAGAAGTGGAACCCCGTGCCTATCAGCCTTTGAAGGCATAGCTTATTGATATTCCATCAAAGTGTATCGTGAAAACACCTCTTTAAAAATTGGTTGAATTCAGTAATTTAAGGTCAACAGAATATATGATTGATAAATTAACAACATAAATAGTAAATGTGATATGAGAATAGAAAGATTGAGTAGATAGAATTGGGTAGATAGATAAGTAATAGAAGATAGAATAGATAAAAGATTGGGAAAAATGAAAGATATGAGAAATAATATAGATGATAGATAGGATAAAGTGATAATTGGATAGAAGTAGATATAATAGATGATTAGATAATTTTTAGAATTTGATAGAGATAATAGATAAAATATAGATAGATAGAGTAGATAGAAGATAGAAGATTTGTATTGAGATAGATAGATATGAGAAGAAATAGATAGATATAGATAAAATAATATAGATAGATAGATAAATATTGAATAGAAAGATTGAATGAAAGATAGAAAATAGATATGGGGGTAGATATGAGATAGATAAATGATATGAGATAGATAGATATGAATAATAGAAAAAGATATGAATAGATAGATATGAGAAGAAAAATATGGGGATAGAAAAAGGGGTAGGGTGATAAAATAGAAAGATAGATAGATAGATATAGATAGAATATAGAAGAAAGATGAGAAGATAGATAAGAAAAAATTGAAAAGGAAAATATGGAGATTGATAGATAGATTGAGAGTAGATAGATTTGAAGTAGATGTAGAAAAATGAAGATAGATAGATAATTAGATAGATAGATTGGATAATAATATGAGTAGATTTGAGATAGATAAAAAGAGAAGATAGATAGAAAGATAGTGTAGAGTTTAGATAGATTTGAGTAGATATAGAAGATAGATATGAGATAGATAAATAATTTAAAATATTTTTAGATAGAGATAGATAGAAAATTTGAGAAGATAGATTTAGTAGATAGATAGATAGATAAAAGATTGAGAAAGTAGATATGAGTAGAAGAGATGGGAAAAGATAGATAGATATGGATAGATAATAAAGATAGATGTAATAGATATGGAAAAGATTGGATAGATAGATTGAGTAGATAGTAGATAGATATTTAAATAATGGTGTATCTAATTTTTTGGACGTGTGACCATTGGTGCGCTTCTCTCTCCCTTTTGGCATTGGGGGCTTTGGCTTCTCATCCCTGGACCAGGTCTTCTAAACTTTTCCCGTACCCTCCCTTTACTCCTTCCAGCTTGAAGTTGGCGTGTGGTCTTTCAAGGATTAACCGTAAATTAATGGCAAAACCCGCCATGTCAATGGCAAAAGGCCTCTTGGGATCGAACACGGTTTTCCAGCCGATGACTCTTCCCGTTGGACCAACTTTCGGAGACTCGTATCTCAAACCACCAACAAAAGCCACCGGCCAGACGGACACTGTCCTGGTGTACCGCATCTGTGGAGGAGACGGCAGGTAGCAGTTAGTGGTAGCGCTTCACGGTTCATTACTATACACTACTATTTATCCTTAGGGCCAGTGTTGAGGTTGGTGAAGGCCTAAACTGACCTCCTGTCACAGCCACATGTATGAGAAGTGGCGGCATCTGTCTGTGCTCAAGCCTGTTGGAGACATCGCTGACCCAGCAACTCCTCTAGACCTAATGGATAGAGTCAGATGCAAGTGTGGCCACCTCTCCACCTTCTCTTGGTCAGTGTCGGTCTTTGAAAAGCCATTAGGTAACCATTATTTTCCTGAGAGATGAGCAGCCTATACACGAAGCCTATAAACAGGGGCTCACTACGGGTCTGACCCCCCCAACCACCTATTCAACCATGGCACCCACTAGACAATCATGTCTCC
This sequence comes from Phyllomedusa bahiana, assembly GCA_025379985.1. NCBI lineage: Eukaryota > Metazoa > Chordata > Amphibia > Anura > Hylidae > Phyllomedusa > Phyllomedusa bahiana. Next base: position 8,083 of record JAODAL010015220.1, read on the forward strand.
TGATCTCGCTTGGGCATAGGCAGTGGCGTAGCTACAGGGGTCACAGCGGTCACAGTGGTCACTACCCTAAGTGGCCCTCACTACTCCAAGTGGCCCTAAATAGTCCTTAGTACGCTATGTGGCCCTCACTACCCTAAGTGGCCCTCACTACCCTCCCTAAGTGGCCTTCACTGCCTTCCCTAGGTGGCCCTCACTACGTACCCTAAGTAACTCTAGCCACCTGCACTAAATAGCCCTCGCTACCTTACCTAAGTGGCCCTCACTGCCTGCCATAAGTGGCCCTCACTGCCTGCCATAAGTGGCCCTCACTGCCTGGCATAAGTGGCCCTCACTGCCTGGCATAAGTGGCCCTCACCGCCTGCCCTAAAGGGCCCTATCTGCCTGCCTACTTACTAGAAGGGGCCCTATACTGAAGGGGAACTTTACCTACGTAAAAGGAAGAGTCTGCCACATATCTAATTTTTAACGTCTAACCTACCTAAAAGAAGCATCTTCCTATCCGCCTATCTAATCTAGGAGGCTGTCTACTATATTGAGCGTGTTCCTGCCCACTGGTGGCACAAATGAGGGCCCTATAGTTGGTTGGGGGAACTTTCACTGTTTGGAGTCGAACATGTTTGTGTGGTAAATTCTCCAGGGACGAGTTGTGGCCAGGAGAAGATGTCATGGCGGTCTGGACCGGATGAAGAAAGAAAAAAGAGAACGACGGTCAGAAAAGACGTCCCTCTGAGTACTAAAAAGTAACTGTCCCGTAATCATTTATTTCTGCCCGCCTTGTACCTGTAGCTACCACATATGGTCACTGTATGGGGGGAATATACAGTCCGAGAGCCGTGTACATTTGGGGTCTACCCCATATGGGCCTGTTTGGAGGTTATACATCTCAGGCCTGTTAACGGTTCTACCACTAATGGTCAAATTATGTGGGTAATATACAAAACTGCAGAGCCTGTGCCTGGTAACACCACTATATGGTCACTGTATGTTAAAATACAATCTGCAGAGCCTGTGTATACTGGTAGCTACCACTATATGGTCACTGTATGGAGGTAATATACAGTCTGCAGAGCCTGTGTGCACTGCTATCTACCACTATATGGTCACTGTATGGTGGTAATATACAGTCTGCAGAGCCTGTGTACACTGCTATCTACCACTATATGGTCACTGTATGGTGGTAATATACAGTTTGCAGAGCCTGTCTACACTGGTGTCTACAACTATATGGTCACTGTATTGAGGTAATATACAGTCTGCAGAACCTGTATACACTGCTATCTACCGCTATATGGTCACTGTATGGCGCTAGTATACAGTCTGCAGAATCTGTGTACACTGCTATCTACTGCTATATGGTCACTGTATGGCTGTAATAGTGGTCTTAGTGTAATGGTTTATATTCAGTAACAGTACAATGGTTTTATTAAGTCTCTATGATGGTGATATGTGGTCAGGGTATGGCATTATTCTTTGATCCTTGCATATTGTTGTTATTGCTAATATTGGTTTTGGTATATTGATTTGATTAGTTATAGTGTGATGGTATTAGTCATTCAAGGGTAGTGATATAGGGCGGTATTATTAGGTCCTTGTATATTGTTGGCATTGGTCTTGATATATTGATTTGGTCAGTGACAGTATGGTTGTATTAGTCACTATATGGTATTGATATATAGTGGTATTATTAGGTCCTTGTATATGGTTGTTATTGGTATTATTGGTCTTGATATACTGGTTTGGTCAGTGACAGTATGGAGGTATAATGTAGCCCTTGTATAGCTGTTGACCCGCAGAATACAGACAAGCCAATAAACTGTTCAGCATAAACTCCAACAACAACTAAACTCATAAAACACCGCAGACATCCGACACGACAAGTAGGGAACCTGTTGTTGAAAAGTATTGGTCCACTGGGAGTAGGGGATCCCCAAGCTGAAGTTTTGCACTCGGGCCCATGTGTCTCTAGCTACGGCCCTGGGCATAGGGGTCTGATCAGGGATGTAACTAGAATTCACAGGGCCTCGTAGCAAAATGAGATGGGACCCCACCACCTAATAACTATAAACTAAAATAAGGAGCAATGGCTAAAGCTATAAATAATACCGCCATATATCAGGGAACCCACACAGTAGTGATGAAGAGCAGAAAGCCATTAACTTCATGCTCCCTACAAAAAGGATCAATGTTCTTATACCTGGTTGAACACGATCCGCCCGCCGTTCAAAGACAGTGAGTGGTCATTAAGGGGTTAAAAATGACGTCCCTTCTCCACCATTCTCTCTCTTTTCCTCTCCTTAGATTTCCTTTCTGTCTTTATCGTTCTCAGCCACGGCCCTGTATTGTGATCGGTGGCCAGGAATTCTGACGTCATAGTCACGTGGCCGGGAATAGGGAACGCGCATTCTAGCGCATGTGCGTCTATTCCCATCCCTGGCCACTTCTACCTCTTCTCTTAAGCGCGCATGCGCATTAGCGTCGGGGACCTTCAAAGCCATCTGCAACCAGCGTGAACTTCCTGCTATCTCCGTTCCTGCTTCCAGCACTGTGCTGTGCTTTGTTGTTACTTGGAGCGCTTAGGGATTTCATATATCCAACTACAACATAGTGGCGCGAGCACAAGGAATGTAAGGACATATTTCAAAGCATTTTGTTCTGCCCGTCCTGGGCATGAAGAAAACGCTCTTATATTCAACTGTGGAGGGATGAAGAGGACACCTAAGGCTTGGTTCACATCTGCGGCCGAGGTTCCATGCTGCCCAAGAGACCCTATTAATTGCAATGTGTTTGCCGGGTTTCCGCCGTGGTGTCAGTCATTGAGATAGAAAAAATAGTGGTGGTTACTGTACTATTTTTTTTCTGTCATTCCTGACGGAACATGCAATGGAGGTTTCCGAACGGGACCTCTGATGCATACGTGAACCAGGCTTAAAAGGGTTTTGCCACGAAGGCATTTCATGCCTGGTTTATCCTGCTTCAGCTCTCAATGTGCTCAAAAGGGGGCGTTTGTGTTTTGTTGGAACAGCATATCATGTGACTCAGCAGGCTTAACATCAACATGCCGTTCCCCATAGTGTGCTCACTCTAGTCAAAAAAAAGATCCATTTATGTAAAGAGCTGTGAGTAGCTACAATGTAGCTGAGCAGTTACCACTTATGCCTTTCAGCATAGGGGTCCTAGGTTCAAATCCTTGCAGGAACCAAACATATATGGATTTGTTTTGTCTTCATGCACATACTTGATTGAGGTTTCTTTTTACTTATTTGCACTTTTTGACAAATGACTAAGAAGCACATAGGCCTGGAGTAGAATGACAGCACCTGGGTTGAACACTCTCTGAGCAGTGAGTGTGTGTGATTACTAAGGAGCAGGGGCGTCGCTAGGTGCTCGTGCCCCGGATGATATGCCTGCTGCCCTGAATGTTTCAGTCCCCAGCGGCCGGCCGATCACAACAGTAGCGCATCCGCCAGCGACTACTATTCATAGCTCCAGTCCCTAACATCTCCGCTGCTGCGGTTTGCTGAGCAGTGAATTGCGGCGCCGCGCACAGTAGATGCGGCGCCGCACTACTACTGTGTGTGTTGTGCCACGGCCCGCATGGCTCACTAGCTGCCACGCGGCCGGGGCTTGCTGAGTGTCAGTGAAGCGCGGCGCCGCGCACAGTAGATGTGCAACAAGCACAGCAGCTGAACCAGTTGACCGCCATGTTGCAGCAGCTCCTGGCCAACCAACAGCAGCCGTCCTCTCCTCCCGTTGTGATGTAATGTAATGGTGTTAAGCTTTACTTACAGCGCAGGACCCTATTTTATGGCAGGCCACTTCCAAATCCTGTGGGGCCCCAGTGAAGGCCCCAGACATTTGGGACCCCCAGTGAAGGCCTCCAGAAATTTGGGGGCTCCAGTGAAGGCCCCAGACATTTGGGGCCCCCAGTGAAGGCCCCCAGGGATTTGGGGGCCCCAGTGAAGGCCCCAGAGATTTGGGGGCCCCAGTGAAGACCTTGAGAGATTTGGGGGCCCCAGTGAAGGCCTCCAGAGATTTGGGGGCCCCAGTAAAGGCCTCCAGAGATTTGGAGACCCCAGTGAAGGCCCCCAGGGATTTGGTGGCCTCACTGAAGGCCCCAGGGATTTGGGGGCCTCACTGAAGGCCCCAGGGATTTGGGGGCCCCACTGAAGGCCCCAGGGATTTGGGGGTCTCACTGAAGGCCCCAGGGATTTGGGGGGCTCACTGAAGGCCCCTGGGACATGGGGGCCCCACTTAAGGCCCCTAAGATTTGTGGGGCCCTGCAAGTCCCAGGGGCCTTGAGCGGGCCATTCAAGGTCCCTGGGATTTGTGTAACCCCTCACGGGACCTGTGGGGCCCCACATGTCTGAGGGAGAGGAGGCCCTTGAATGAGCCCCACACAGCAGGGGGAGGGAGGGAAACTTGAGTGGGGCACCACTCAAGTTTCCTCCATGTGGGGCCCCACTCAAGTTCTCTCTCTACCAACAGGTGGGCCTAATACCTGGCTACCTACCTACAAGGGACTCTATAAAACTAACGACCAGTGCACCAAAGGGGTAATTATTACAATTTGGGGCACCACGGATGGGGAGTTTGTACATAAGGAGTGGGTAACAGTAGGATTATGATAAAGTGAGGAGTCTCAGGTGTTTGTGTTGTGAATTCTGCAGGGACGAGTCATGGCCGGGAGAAGTCCTCATGGTGGCCGGGACCGGATGGAGAAGAAAAGGGAACGTGAACGACTTGTCAGATGTCACCTGTGAGTTACTAAATGTAACTGCACTGTAATCACTTATATCGGCCACTATGGGCCAGATGTAGGAAAACTGTCTAGATGTAGGACTTTCTTTGTTGCCCATAGCAACCAATAAGAGCTCCACTTTCATTTTATATAGTGCTCTGAAAAAATAACGCTGGGAACGCTGATTGGTTGCTATGGGCAACAAAGTGAGATGTAGACCTATACAGTTTTAATGCATTTCCCCCTATATAGTTAGTGTATGGTGGTAATATTGGTGTTATTGTATTGGATTATATTCAGTAACAGTATTGTGGCATTATTCTGCATCTTTATAGTGGAGATATGTGGTGATGATTTGCAGTATTACTTCGTCTTTGTATATTGTTGTTGTTTATGGTAATATCGGCCTTAGTACACTGGTTTAGTCAGTAACATTATAGTGGTATTAGTCACCATACATAGTGATATATGGCGGTATTAATTGGTCTTGGTATACTGGTTTGGTCAGTATATAGTTGTGCCATGTTGTATTTGCTGGCCCTTGTATACATACTGACCCACACAATATAGATAAACTGTATGCTGTAAAATTCAACAAGAACTCAATCCAAAGACAATGGCACAATTGCATCTTCTTTTTTCTGGGGTTGGGTTGCAGGGCGTGGTTGGTGGGGGCGGGGCAATGGGGTTGATAGGGGGCGGGATTAACAGGGGGCCCAAGAGCTTTGGCTGTAGGGGACCCTAAAATTTCTGATGGCGGCCCTGGCTACCGTTACCGTCTAAGTTTGATGGAGACCCTAAACTTTGCAGGGGATTTATTACCCATTGCTCTATGCACATTGAATTAATGGCAGATCAATTCTCCACTGAGCGATCAAAGGTGGCCTTTGTGGTCAGTCTACTGTCTGGGAAGGCCTTGGCCTGGGCAACACCTCTTTGGGACAGGAGCGACCCGGTGACTGCAGACCTGCAGGCCTTTCTCTCTGAATTCCACAGTGTCTCTGAAGAGCCGGCGCGAGCATCCTCTGCGGAGACCGCCATCCTGAATCTTCGCCAGGGCGGCTCTTCGGTCGGTGACGATGCGGTTAAATTTTGGACCCTGGCGTCGGAGCTGTCCTGGAATGCCGCCGCCCTGTGCGCCACTTTTAAAAAAGGTCTGTCCAGCAGGGTTAAGGACGCTCTAGCGGCTAGAGACCTCCCGTCTTCCTTGAGCGAATTGATCCTCCTGGCCACTCGTATTGATGTTCGCTTCGCCGAGAGGCAAGAGGAGCTTCGCCAGGAACGTGACCTAGTCCGGCCACGCCGACTGCCACACCTGGCTCCGGTCTTCCAGAGGCCTCCGCTGCCGCTTCCTATACCAGCCAGTGAGGAGCCCATGCAGGTGGATTGGGCCCACTTATCTGAGCAGGAATAGTCCCGCCGTCGGGCCGAGAAATTGTGCCTGTACTGTGCCAGCCCGGATCATTTTCGCGATGCCCCCAGCGGCAGGGAAACGCCCGCACCTAGGTCATGTCGGAGAGGCATCCCTGGGTGTGAACTCTTTCTCTCCACATCTATCCATGGAAGTAGATGTCTCGACTGATTCCGGACTCGTGTTTCGGGTGCCTGCTTTTCTAGACTCCGGCTCTGCCGGGAACTTTATTCATGCCGCCCTGGTGTCCCAGTATCGTCTCCCAGTGATCTGCCTGGTGAAGCCTTTGGTGATATCCTTCATCAGTGGGGAGCTCCTTAGTGATGCCATCCGGTACGTGACCAAGCCACTGTCCCTCCATGTGGGGGCTCTACACAAGGAGAAGATCACCTTCTACGTTCTTCCCATTCTTCCTCAGCGTTCCTGTTGGGGCGTCCGTGGCTGCAGCACCATGCCCCTACGCTCAACTGGAGAACCGGGGAGGTTTTGCACTGGGGACCTGACTGTCGTAGTCGCTGTCTGAAGGTTCCACAGCCAGTGTGACTCGCTCCTCCTCCTGCGGCTCTCCTGGTCTCTGCCGGGCCTTCCCGCGGAATACCAGGACTACGCGGATGTCTTCTCTGAGAAGCAGGCCGAATGTCTTCCTCCGCATCGCCCCTATGACTGTCCCATTGACTTTCTCCCTGGGACCAGTCCTCCCCGGGGCAGGGTCTACCCGCTGTCTATGCCCGAGGCCCAGGCTATGTCGGCCTATATCCGAGAGAACCTGCAAAAGGGCTTTATTCGCAAGTCCGCCTCACCCGCCGATGCTGGTTTTTTCTTCGTCCAGAAGAAGGATGGTTCTCTCCGCCCCTGCATCTACCGGGGCCTCAACCAGATTACCATGAAGAACCGGTACCCCTTGCCGCTAATCTCAGAACTCTTCGACTGACTCCAAGGAGCCAGGATCTTTTCCATGCTGGATCTGCGCGGAGCGTACAACCTCATCAGGATCCGTGAGGGTGATGAGTGGAAAACTGCTTTTAACACCCGGGATGGCCACTTCGAATATCTGGTGATGCCCTTCGGCCTGTGTAATGCTCCCGCAGTCTTTCAGGAGTTCGTCAATGATGTCTTCAGGGACCTGCTGTATACCTGCGTCATCGTATACCTGTTTTTTTCTCCTGACCTCCGGACCCATCGGTCGCAGGTGCGTCAGGTCCTGCAACGTCAACGCAGTAACCGCCTGTATGCTAAATTAGAGAAATGCTTGTTCCATCAATCCAGCCTGCCCTTCCTCGCAGAGGCGTAACTTCAAGCTCTTGGGCCCTAGAGCAAAAAGTGAAATGGGGCCCTCCAGTTACCATGTGCCATTTACAATACTGATGTTTTCTTATGTGACAGAAGGGCTTATGGGCCCCCTCAGGCTGCAGGGCCCGGTCGCAACTGCTGCCGCTGCACCCCCTGTAGCTACGTCCCTGCTTCCTCAGATATATTGTCTCCGACCAAGGCCTGCAAATGGACTCTGCCAAGTTATCTGCTATTCTGCAATGGCCACGACCTGTTGGCCTTCGGGCCATACAACGCTTTCTGGGATTCGCCAATTATTATCGGCAATTCATCCCCCACTTTTCTACGCTGGTGGCTCCAATTGTGGTTTTGACTAAGAAGAGGGCTAATCCGAGATGTTGAACACCAGCAGCCGAAAAAGCCTTCTCTGAATTGAAGACGGCCTTTGCCTCCGCACCCGTCTTGTCACGCCCTGACCCCGAGAAGCCTTTCTCGCTGGAGGTGGATGCCTCTTCGGTGGGTGCGGTGGCAATCCTCACTCAGAAGGGTCCCAAGGGGAAGACCCTCACCTGCGGATTCTTCTCCAAGACTTTCTCGTCGGCAGAGAGGAATTATGCTATTGGAGATCGGGAGTTACTCGCTATCAAGATGGCCCTGGAGGAATGGTGCCACCTTCTGGAGGGAGCTCGTCATCCCTTTGATGTATTCACGGACCACAAGAACCTCCAGTACCTCCAGTCGGCCCAGCGCCTTAATCCTCGGCAGGCTCGATGGTCCCTTTTCTTCTTGCGATTTGACTTCCGGATCCATTTCCATCCAGCGGAGAAGAATGTCAAGGCTGATGCCCTCTCTTGCGCCTCGGACATCACTGGAGAGGAGCCTCGGTCCCAACACATTATACCTCCCGAACAATTGATCCAGGCGGCACCAGCCCTCCTCCAACAGATACCTCCCGGCATTACGTACGTACGGCCGTCTCTGCGCAGGAGGGTCCTGAATTGGGGACATTGCTTGCTGGTGGCTGGACATCCTGGGGCTCGGAGGTCGTATCAGTTGATCTCTCGGGTGGACGGGTCTGGCCAAAGATACTAGAGAGTTTGTGGAGAGTTTGTGGAGGCCTGTGCCACTTGTGCCCGTGATAAGACGCCTCGCCACAGTCCGTCCGGCCAGCTGCAACCCTTGCCGACTCCCAGTACACCATGGACTCATGTGGCGATGGACTTTATCACCGACCTTCCGCCCTCTTCGGGTAACAGCGTGATTTGGGTCATTACAGATAGATTCTCCAAGATGTCGCACTTTGTTCCTTTGCCCGGGTTACCATCCGCACCTCGTCTTGCCTCTCTCTTCTTCATACATGTTTTTCGCCTGCACTGCCTGCCTCGGCACATTGTCTCTGACCGCGGGGTTCAGTTTGTGTCGAAGTTCTGGCGTGCACTCTGCTCTCGATTACGGGTGAGGTTAGATTTTTCCTCAGCATACCACCCGCAATCTAATGGCCAAGTGGAGAGGGTCAATCAGGTTCTGGGCAGCTACTTGCGCCACTTTGTCTTGGCCCGCCAGGATGATTGGTCCAGCCTTCTACCTTTGGCCGAATTTTTGTATAATTTGCTGGACTCAGAAGCCTCGGGCGTGTCTCTCTTCTTTGTGGTCTATGGTCGGCATCCCCGCCCTCCTATCCCTCTGCCCTCCCCCTCCGAGGTCCCCTCAGTGGATGCCATGGTGCACGATATATCTGCCGTTTGGGATCCCTACAACGTGCGGCTGCCCACATGAAAATCCAGGCGGACAAGAAAAGGAGACCTGCTCCGACCTTTGCTCCAGGAGACAAGGTCTGGCTGTCCGCCAAATATGTCCGGCTGAAAAAACCCAGTTACAAACTAGGTCCACGCTTCCTGGGGCCCTTTGAGGTGCTGAGGCGTATTAATCCTGTGGCCTATAAACTCCGGCTCCCACCCACCATGCGGATCCCAAATTCCTTTCATGTATCTCTGCTGAAGCCCGTTGTGCTGAACCGTTTTTTTCAGAAAAGTTGTCCCCCCCTCTCCTGAAGCCGTAGCCTCCAACATATTTGCGGTTAAGGAGATTCTAGCTACGAAATCTATTAGGGGGAAACGGCATTTTCTCGTTGATTGGGAAGGGTTCGGGCCAGAGGAGAGATCTTGGGAGCCGGAGGAGAACATCTTGGACCGTGGACTCGTGCTGAGGTTCCTCCGTTCCAGAAAGAGGGGGAGGCCTAGAGAGGGGGGGAGGGTACTGTCACGAGTGGTCCCGCAGCCCCCCGGCGTCTGGCACGTACTGCCCTAAGGGTATGTTCACACAGCATGTAGTGGCCCATACCTGTACGCACCGCTATACGCCTGCTGTTGGAAGTAAGCTCTCCCCAGCAGGTAATTTCAGCAGCGCTCCGGCCACCTCCCATCCACTTTCACTTTTCCCCCTGTGGCATGTCACTTGTTTTTACGGGCGGGTTCTGTGTGCCAGGGAAAACAAAAGCTAATCACAGCACTCACTGCTATGATTACCTGTTCTGGGGAGAATAAATATTAGTGAGAGCTTCAGAGGGACGCGCTGGCCACAGTTTTTTCTCTGTAAAAACACATGCCGCAGTTCATGTGAAAAATGCCATGTGAACGCCGCCCTACTGAGCAAAATGTACACAAGGGGCCCAGGCCCCGGATGTTTTGGGACCCTAGCAACGCCCCTGCTAAGGAGTACAGAGGACGGGAGTAGAATGACAGCACCTGCGGTTGAACACTTGCTCAGCAGTGACTGTGTGTGTGATTTCTAAGGAGTACAGAGGACAGGAGTAGAATGACAGCACCTGGGGTTGAACACTCGCTCAGCAGTGAGTGTGTGTGATTACTAAGGAGTACAGAGGACAGGAGTAGAATGACAGCACCTGGGGTTGAACACTTGCTCAGCAGTGAGTGTGTGTGATTACTAAGGAGCACAGAGGACAGGAGTAGAATGACAGCACCTGGGGTTGAACACTCGCTCAGCAGTGACTGTGTGTGATTACTAAGGAAGTAAAGAGGAGGGGGAGTAGAATGACAGCACGGAGTTGAAAACACCTCGCTCAGCAGTGAGTGTGTGTGATTACTAAGGAGCACAGAGGATGGGAGTAGAATGACAGCACCTGGGGTTGAACACTCGCTCAGCAGTGAGTGTGTGTGATTACTAAGCAGGGAAGAGACTGACAGTAGCTGCCTGAGAGGAGAGGTGATGTCTGAGCATGTGCGGCCAGGACTGAGGAGCTTTCATCACTGGTCGTATCCCCTGGAGATGAGCTGTACACTATGGATCAATAAGGGGGCAGCTAAAAAAAAATAGTGCAGAATTTTTAATAATGATAAATTTTACTTAAATTTTACTTTGTGGCAAAACCCTTTTAAGATTGGAGGTGAGAAAACCCCTTAAGTATATACTGGACTATATTTTATTGCAGTATAACCCCTATTTCTCTATCAGCTCTGCTACATCTGAGTCATTTTAAACAGTTCAGGCAATTTTTGGCAAGTTTGATGGGAAGCCACTGTTATAGCTGTGTTCATCGGCTCATCCGTCTATCGGGAGGGAAGTAGTGTATCCTTCTCATAGGCGGATGTATGTGATAAATTGCCTTAGCCATGAGCCGTTGTTATACGGTAGATTACGGGGAGTTAGCACGCGCGGTACTTGATATGTTAATGAGAGATATTAATCATGGTGTCGCTCTGTGTATATCTAATATTCCACCAGGTCCTTTCTTCCTGCTGTAATGAACCTACAGGAGCGACTTCTAATGAATCAAAGCGTTTGCCGCTTCTAAATTATTTGGGTTAAGATTACATTGTATTATTAGAGCACGCTCTCGGCGGATTTACTGTTCTATTAATATTGCTCCCTTCCCCCATTTTTTTTAATTTCTGCACCAAATAAAAATCTTATTAAAGACACTTTGCACCTACAACAATGCAATGATTTCCATTAAGCGATCATAAGAAGTTTGGGGGTTTGCCCAGAGGTCAACTTTTTGAAAAATGTGCTGGATGCGGACGTTCTTCGGAGGTGTAATGACTGTTCCGCTACACAATGAGATTAAACCACAATTTAATTAAAGAGCAAAAACATATTGATTTTTCAATAGATGTAAAATTGAAATTTCAACATTAAAGGCGATGAAGCATGTTTCGGGAAGCCAATTACAAGGGTGAATTAAGAGATTTGTTATGTCTGAAGGCCAAACGAAGCTCTCATAAGTGCTTTATATATTAATACCTTGCCCACCCCATTGAATTATAATGATCTCTGCACGGACGTTCTGGAACTGATTTTGCAGCTGGGGGAGTGGAGAGCTGCAAAATCTTCTCCACTGGTGAGCCTCAAGAATCGACCAAATTGGTGAGCCCCAACTATAAACTCTACTGGTGGGGCTCAAAAATCAACTACGTTGGTGAGTCCCAAGAATCATCTCCACTGGTGGCCCCAAGAGTCAACTTCACTAGTGAGCCCCAACAATCAACTCCACTGCTGGGCACCAAGAATCATCTCCACTGATGGGCCCCAACAATCAACTCTACTGGTGGACCTAAAAAATCAGCTACATTGGTGAGTCCCAAGAATCCTCTCAATTCACGGTCCCCAAGAGTCGACTTCACTAGTGAGCCCCAACAATCAACTCTACTGGTGGGCCTCAAAAATCAACTACATTAGTGAGCCCCAAGAATTATGCCCACTGGTAGGCCCCAAGAATGAGCTTCACTGGTGGGAACCAACAGTCAACTCTGTTAGTTGGCCCCAAGAATCAACTCCATTGGTGAGCCCCAAGAATCAACTCCACTGATGGGCCCAAGGAATCAACTCCACTGATGGGCCCCAGGAATTAACTCCACTGATGGGCCCCAGGAATCAACTCCACTGGTGGGCCTAAGGAATCAACTCCACTTGTCGGCCCCAAGAATTAACTCCACTGGTCTTTCACAAGAATCAACTCCACTTGTGAGCCCCAAGAATTAAGTTTACAGGTGGGAACCAACAGTCAACTCTATTAGTTGGCCCCAAGAATCAACTCCACTGGTGGGCCCCAAGAATCAACTCCACTGGTGGGCCCCAAGAATCAACTCCACTGGTGGGCCCCAAGAATCAACTCAACCAATAGGCCCAAGTAATCAACTCAACCGATGGGCCCAAGGAATCAACTCAACTGATGGGCCCCAAGAATTAACTCCACTGGTCAGTCTCAAGAATCACCTCCATTGGTAGGCCCCAAGAATGAACTTCATTGGTGGGAACCAACAGTCAACTGTATTTGTTGGCCACAAGAATCAACTCCACTGGTGGGCCCCAAGAATCAACTCCCCTGGTGTGCCCCAAGAATCAACTCCACTGATGGGCCCAAGGAATCAACTCCACTGATGGGCCCAAGGAATCAACTCCACTGATGGGCCCAAGGAATCAACTCCACTGATGGGCCCCAGGAGTCAACTCCACTTGTCGGCCCCAAGAATTAACTCCACTGGTCAGTCTCAAGAATCACCTCCACTGGTGAGCCCCAAGAATTAAGTTCACTGGTGGGCCCTAAGAATCTACTCCAATGGTGGGCCCCAAGAATCACCTCCACTGGTGGCCCCAAGAATCAACACTACTGGTGGGCCCCAAGAATCAACTCCACAGGTGAGCCCTAAGAAACATTTCCACTTGTGGGCCCCAAAAAATCAGATCCACAGATGGGCCATAGTAATCCTAATAGGAGACTCTAAAACTTTATATCACCTACAAGTAAATGTCACTGATGGAAAAGTGATGCAGTTACACAACTTATTTTAGCACCACTTTTTCTGACCTTTTTTTTGGGGGGGGGGAACAATATAAATAAAATATTAAAATATAAAAGATTATTTTAAAAAACACAGCCCAAACCACAACTTTTAGCCCTGCCTTCGAGGATCCTAAAGCTTTATATCCCCTATATATTAATGTCCTAGGTAATTGTCCGTGATGGAAAAGGGACACAATTACACAATTTATTTTAGTACCACTTTTACTGTTAAAATAATTAATCAAAAAATGTGAAAAAAGACTTAATTAAAAAAATAAAATTTTTTGTATTATAGAATAGCAAAAAAAATCTAATGGAAAAATGAAATAAAAATAAAGCCTCACATATCATGGAAAAAAAACCTAAAAGATTAACAGAGAAACCGAGTGCGAGAAACCTGCGTGAACTTAGGAAAAGGAAGAGTGGAAGGGGGAGGAATGTGCCGGTCAGGAAGGGTGGAGGGTGGAGGAATGGGCTGGTCAGGAACTGGTTTAACCACACTCGGACAAGCACTTACTTCTTCAATGACCTCAAGACTGTAAGTGTTATCATCATCTGCAAAATAGACAACTCCTTCTGGTGGGTTTGAGGCGTTGATGTTGTCTCTAAGCCACCGAAGGCCAAGATTCCTCTGCACGGTTCCTCGGGGGGTGACCTCAGGCGTCCTTGATATCCCCACTTTTTGGTTATGGGGACTCTCAATATTCAAGTGGGTGAAGTTCAGTCCTGCTTTCTCGAGCAAGTTAGCCACCAGCTTTGTTTTTCTCGGGCAATCTTCCACCACGATCCAGTGTAAATTGACTACATGGAGAAAAGTGTTGGCCAGTCGAACGAGCTCAGCCTTCTGGACAGGCCTGGTGTAGGTTGGCGTAATCACATAGATAACTGGAATATCTTGGTTCCAAGGTGGGGGTCTTGAATAGACATAGGTCCTGACCACCACTGGGGTTGACCGGGTAGGGTACTGGTTGACACATTGAAGAGTTTCATCTTTGCTTTGTGTTACGTTGCTGAATAAAGGTTTGACCGTGGAATTGTCACCTATCTCCTCTGTAAGAAAGAAAAGGTGACTTGGATTAGGCAAAGACATTTGAGAATTTGAGAAATTTGGAAAGAAAGAAAAAATTGTTAAAATTTGTGCAGACAAAATGTTTTATACTACATACTAGTGCAAGAACATTTTGGTCTTGAAGGTTGTATCTCAAAATTAATGACCAACGTTATTACCTCCCCTAACTCCCAAGATCCATGACTTTTTTTCCCCCCTCTACATAGCCCCATGGGGGCTTGTTTTCTTATGGGATATTATATACTATTGAATGGTGTCATTGATCGTACTCTTAAACTTAATTTTAGTGCTTGGAATTTTTTCAGCATACGGGATAAGTGATATTTTAATAGATTGAATTTTCATGGACGTGGCGATACTAATTAGGTGTAACTTTTTAATTAATTTTTTATTTGTGAAATGGCAAAAGGGGGATGTTTTGAACTTTATTTTTTTTATCTTGAAATTACATTTTTTTTTTTTACATATATACTTATAGTCCTTTAAGGGTATTTGACCACCAGAGGGCGGGAATGCTTGTACACCAATCTGCCTTAGATAGATAATGCAGAAGGAAGCACTAAGATAGTGGTCATACTACTTTCTACCATAGGCAGTAAGTAATAGGAGCAGCAACATGGCAGCTACAGAAGTCTTCATTAGGCTTCTGTCTGCTTTGGCAACCATTCAGTGCCTGTGGTGGCATCTAAAGGGTTAAACAACAGGGACCAGAGCCAGCTCCAGTTGCTGCTGTTTGCGCCATACTCCCTTCCCGACAGCACGATGTAAATTGATATACGCCAGTAAGGGTTTAAAAGAGTCTCCTACTTTGATCCACTTCTATTTCTTATAGGAGTCCCTTGATAATAGGCTGATCACAAAGTATCTCCTTCCTGGAACCACCTGGAACCTATATTCAGTTTCCCAGCAGCGCCTCCAGAGGGGAAAATAAGCATTGTACAATGGCCATTCAATAAGTGGGTTGTCTGTATAATACAGGGTAGGACAGGTCCTTCAGAGAGAAGGACACTCTTTGTCATTGCTCTCAAAAAAGGCTAAAGGATGAGGATCTAGAACAAAGAACACATTCCCCTCTTTAAACCTATAATTCCCTAATGGGTCTATGACAATAGGTTCTCTAAACTAGACTACTATCCCATCCCTCCCTCCTCATCAAATGTGTGCCCGCATCCTCATCCAAGGGCCCCCGCTCCAACATATAGTTGAGGTCCTGGTCCTGTTCATTTAGAACACTAGATACCATGGCCAATTGGATTGCGGCACATGAGGGGTTCTATAAGAAAGAGACTCCCTCTTTTATTCTACTGAAGTCCTGCCATATGGTTTTGGGGTGCTGATGGGTTGTCAAGACAGCCTGGGGTGTAACAAACATGCCTCTGACATGTGCCATTGTATAAGCCTATTAGACTATGCCAGAAGTGTAATACACTGCAAATCAGAGATATTGCAGTACATTATTCCAGCAATCATATGATCAAGTCCCCATTTCTATTGGTGAAAAAAGTTTTAAAAAGTTTTGCTAAAAATAAAATAAAAAAAAATGCCGTATTATGAATAAATATAAAAAAAATTTAAATTACCGTATTACTGTGCAACTTGGCAATTGAATGCTCATTTTTTTGTATGTTATATTTTGGAAAAATAATGAAATATATTTAAAAAAATAAAAATAAAAAAAATTCACTTTAGCTACAAAGATATGAAGTAAACTCCACATTCTGCACTCTATATAAAGGGAACCCTGACAGACACTGCCAGAATAGCTGGCAGTTTAATACCGCTTCTCAAATATCGAAATAAAAAGTGATAAAAAAATCAACCAAAATGGAACCAAAGTAGACTACAAGTTGTCCCACAAAAGTAATAAAACTTGGAGAAAAAAATTCTAAACCTTTTTTTCCTCTTAATCGTCGTGAAGAGCAGAAAAGTAAAGTTTTTTTTTTTTACAGCAATACCGTAAACAAAACTAAAAACAAAGGGGAAAAGGAGTGGTGTTTTTTTTTCCCATCCTTGTTAAGAAAAATTAATAAAAATTTCACTTATAGGTGGCTCAAAATATTCTGCCATTAAAAATACAACTTGGCCCACAAAAAAAGAAATGTGTGAATTAAAAAAAAATTCCTTAAAGGGGTTCATTCGGTTGTAAAAAAAAAATAAAAAAAATGAGTTGGCTATGGAGGAAGTAAATAAGAAAAATCCAAAAATCCAAAAACCAGCTCCATTGTAGCCTTGAGTGCCGATACCCGGGTGGGGCTGAGGGGTGTCTACTAATGACATCACGACCATCGGCATGTGCCCCTGCAGCCAATCACCGCCTTTGACGGTGAGGTGCCGTTTGAACGGGAAGAAACCACTGAGGCCTGTGATTGGCTGTAGGGTCATTTGAACAATTAACGTGACGTCAGCGGCACCGGAGCTCAGCCAGTTGGCAAGGTGAGTCCCTTATTTTTTCTATTTCAAAAACAGGAGGCCCACCAAAGTATATCTGGTGGCCCACAGAGGGGTGGAGCTTGTACAAACGCCACCCCTGAAAATGGTGCAGTACTGTCTTGCTTGGGGGCAGTTTTTGGTGCAATTTGTGGGCATTCACTGGCGTTCTGGGGCAGTTCCTGGCAGTCAGAGGATGGTCCCGGTCAGTGGGGGCCAGTCTAGGACAGACCCTTTAAAGGGGTTTTGCCACGATCTAATGTTGACGTGGGATCCTCCAAAATGGGTATTTAATCACTTTTCTAAATATATGTCATTAAAAAAAGTGAAGCCTCTGAGAGCTACAGCCTTCCTTACATGCCCTTAGTTTCCTGACAGTTTACATTAGATACGACCAGGAGCTGATCTGGCCGCGCGTGCGTTGTTTTCACTTCTTACCTGATGGCAGGGAACAAGAACGAGCTTTGAAGGGACTGGGGAGAAAATATCCTGTGTCTGCTGAATAGAGAATCCACTGATTGTAATGTAATTATCTGAGTAAACATGCAGACGCTCCTTGGCTCCGTGCTCAACCCTCCTCCCTCCCTACACCAGTTTGTGAACAAATGAAAGAACGCTGCCTGCTCGGAGCTTATCTTCTCTCCTGAGCAAATAAGAGGGAGTAGCAAAACCGGTATAGCTTGTGCACAATACAGTTCTCCCCTGTGGATTAGCCAAACATGTTTGCTCAACTACAGAGACTAAATATCAGGAGCGTGCATGGGATGTGGAGCGGAGACATCACTGAGGAGGTACTTTTTTTTTTTAAACACAGAAACACAACGCCCCTTTTTTCAAGCTTCAAGAGGGGAGTATCAGTCTGTTAGGTGAGGAACACACTTCTTGGCAAAACCCCTTTAAGACTAAAACTAGCTGCATTCTACAGGGGTTAAGTTCATCAGCCTGGGCTTGCTGGGTAGACCCCATAACCAGGGAGGATCGATATCATATCTAGCCCAGTCATCTGGTTATCTCATTTTTTACTTGCTGGTTTGAAGTCACTTTTTTTCTTATCCTGTCACGGCAGTAGGCGATTCGGTTGCTGTTCATCATGAGATAAAATCTCTTGGTTTTTTTTAGAACACTTCTTACAGTCACTTGGCAACAAGATACAGTCTGGGAAATATCTTCAGCTGTCAGATGTGAAGCTTTATCTTCCCACCTTCCCGTCTGGAATGAAAAATTCACTGAAATGGGGTCACATTCTTCATATGAACCAATGGGCCTGTGCCTACGGGGGCAAAGGTTTGGTGGAGGTGTTACGTCAGGTTGATCTGCGTTTAAAGGGAATCTATCACCAATGGGGTTTTTTTTTCTACTAATTAAGACAAGACCCTGAGCCATATTCTATTCTTCTCAGCCGTTTTTAGTTTCTGATTGTAAATTTCTCAGTTCTGTTTTCTGTATAGGTTTATGGGGGCGGCCATCTTGCCTGAGCTGCTTTAACAGCATTTAGAGAGGTGCTTTACAGCAGCTTCATGGACATAGGAGCCTGTGAACAGGAGCAGACCCATTGACTTCTATAGGAGAGTGTTGTGGGCATGTTCTGTGGCCTGGGGAGAATTCAGTGTGCAGGGAGGGCGAGCTGTGACATCTCCTAGTGTGACTGGTGGATCCTGTGTTATCTATACACATTGGTGTCACCTTTCAGTGCAATCCTGCCTGTGCCGATAATGAGGAGACTGTGGAGGAGTCTATTGTGAATGGTGGATCCTGTGTTATCTATACACATTGGTGTCCGTGTAATCCTGCCTGTGCTGATAATGAAGAGACTGTGGGGAAGTGATCTCTACAGAACAGGAAGGGTCAGTCTATTGTGACTGGTGGATCCTGTGTCATCTATACATATTGTTGTCAGTGAAATCCTGCCTGTGCTGATAATGAGGAGACTGCAGAGGAGTCTATTGTGATTGGTGGATCCTGTGTTACCTATACACATTGGTGTTACTTCTCAGTGTAATCCTGCCTGTGCTGATAATGAGAAACTGCGGAGAAGTGATCTTTACAGAAAAGGATTTGTCAGTCTATTGTGAATAGTGGATCCTGTGTTATCTATACACATTGGTGTCAGTGTAATCCTGCCTGTGCTGATAATGAGGAGACTGCGGAGAAGTGATCTCTACAGAACAGGAAGTGTAACTCTATTGTGTATGGTGGATCCTGTGTTATCTATGCACATTGGTGTCACCTTTCAGTGTAATCCTGCCTGTGCTGATAATGAGGAGACTGCGGAGAAGTGATCTCTACAGAACAGGATGTGTCAGTCTATTGTGAATGGTGGATCCTGTGTTATCTATACACATTGGTGTCACCTTTCAGCAGGGGCGTCGCTAGGCAGGTTTATTCGGGGCACAAGCCCCGAACAAAGCTGCCTGTGCCCCGAGTCTCAGACCGCCAGCTCCAGGCTGCGGGCCTGCAGCACCGACGTTCTATTGAGCTGTGTGTCCGTGCTCTGGACGCACTCACAGCTCAGGATGGTTGCTAGGTGCAGGGAGGGAGGCGACTGCAGGAGAGATGAAGGGAGCTGAGGAGGGAGGAGGGGGCGCCGGCTGCTCACACTGCCAGAGGCAGGAAGATCCGGGGTACAGCACAGTGTGCAGCAGTGACAGGCTCCGCCCCCTGCTGTGATCTCTGCTCCGGAGCATCTCCTGCAGCTGCAGTGTCCTGCCCTGTCTATGGCTTCAGCAGCTCCCACAGGTGCCCACATTCCAGAGGTCCCCAGTGAGTGAGGAGCCTCCCTGCAGCGACCCGGACTACGTAGTGTAATAGGAGGGAAACATCAATATCTTACTGAATGTAAACTTTACTGAGTGTGTGTCTGAGTGTGTGTGTGTGTGTGTCTGAGTGTGTGTCTGTCTGAGTGTGTGTGTGTCTGAGTGTGTGTGTGTGTCTGAGTGTGTGTGTGTCTGAGTGTGTGTGTGTCTGAGTGTGTGTGTGTGTGTCTGAGTGTGTGTGTGTCTGAGTGTGTGTGTGTCTGAGTGTGTGTGTGTGTCTGAGTGTGTGTGTGTGTCTGAGTGTGTGTGTGTGTCTGAGTGTGTGTGTGTCTGAGTGTGTGTGTGTCTGAGTGTGTGTGTGTCTGAGTGTGTGTGTGTGTCTGAGTGTGTGTGTGTCTGAGTGTGTGTGTATCTGAGTGTGTGTGTGTCTGAGTGTGTGTGTGTGTCTGAGTGTGTGTCTGTCTGAGTGTGTGTGTGTGTGTGTGTCTGAGTGTGTGTGTGTCTGAGTGTCTGAGTGTGTGTCTGTCTGAGTGTGTGTGTGTGTGTGTGTGTGTGTCTGAGTGTGTGTCTGTCTGAGTGTGTGTGTGTGTGTGTGTGTCTGAGTGTGTGTGTGTCTGAGTGTGTGTGTCTGAGTGTGTGTGTGTGTGTGTCTGAGTGTGTGTGTCTGAGTGTGTGTGTGTGTCTGAGTGTGTGTCTGAGTGTGTGTGTGTGTCTGAGTGTGTGTGTGTGTGTCTGAGTGTGTGTCTGTCTGAGTGTGTGTGTGTGTGTCTGAGTGTGTGTCTGTCTGAGTGTGTGTGTGTGTGTGTGTGTCTGAGTGTGTGTGTCTGAGTGTGTGTGTGTGTCTGAGTGTGTGTCTGTCTGAGTGTGTGTGTATGTGTGTGTGTCTGAGTGTGTGTGTGTCTGAGTGTGTGTGTGTGTCTGAGAGTGTGTGTCTGAGTGTGTGTGTGTCTGAGTGTGTGTGTGTGTGTGTGTGTCTGAGTGTGTGTGTGTCTGAGTGTGTGTGTGTGTGTCTGAGTGTGTGTCTGTCTGAGTGTGTGTGTGTGTGTGTGTGTCTGAGTGTGTGTGTGTCTGAGTGTGTGTGTGTGTCTGAGTGTGTGTGTCTGAGTGTGTGTCTGAGTGTGTGTGTGTGAGTGTGTGTGTGTCTGAGTGTGTGTCTGTCTGTGTGTGTGTGTGTGTGTGTGTCTGAGTGTGTGTCTGTCTGAGTGTGTGTGTGTGTGTGTGTGTCTGTGTGTGTGTGTGTGTCTGAGTGTGTGTGTGTGTCTGAGTGTGTGTCTGTCTGAGTGTGTGTGTGTGTGTGTGTGTCTGAGTGTGTGTGTGTGTGTGTCTGAGAGTGTGTGTCTGAGTGTGTGTGTGTGTCTGAGTGTGTGTCTGTCTGAGTGTGTGTGTGTCTGAGTGTGTGTGTCTGAGTGTGTGTGTGTGTGTGAGTGTGTGTCTGAGTGTGTGTGTCTGAGTGTGTGTGTGTGTGTCTGAGTGTGTGTGTGTCTGAGTGTGTGTGTGTGTGTCTGAGAGTGTGTGTCTGAGTGTGTGTGTCTGAGTGTGTGTCTGTCTGAGTGTGTGTGTCTGAGTGTGTGTGTGTGTCTGAGTGTGTGTGTGTCTGAGTGTGTGTGTCTGAGTGTGTGTGTCTGAGTGTGTGTGTGTCTGAGTGTGTGTGTCTGAGTGTGTGTCTGTCTGAGTGTGTGTGTGTCTGAGTGTGTGTGTCTGAGTGTGTGTGTCTGAGTGTGTGTGTGTGTCTGAGTGTGTGTCTGAGTGTGAGTGTGTGTGTGTCTGAGTGTGTGTGTCTGAGTGTGTGTCTGTCTGAGTGTGTGTGTGTCTGAGTGTGTGTCTGAGTGTGTGTGTGTGTCTGAGTGTGAGTGTGTGTGTGTCTGAGTGTGTGTGTCTGAGTGTGAGTGTGTGTGTGTCTGAGTGTGTGTGTCTGAGTGTGTGTGAGTGTGTGTGTGTGAGTGTGTGTCTGAGTGTGTGTGTGTCTGAGTGTGTGTGTGTCTGAGTGTGTGTGTCTGTCTGAGTGTGTGTGTCTGTCTGAGTGTGTGTGTGTGTCTGTCTGAGTGTGTGTCTGTCTGAGTGTGTGTCTGTCTGAGTGTGTGTGTCTGAGTGTGTGTCTGTCTGAGTGTGTGTGTGTGTGTGTGTGTCTGAGTGTGTGTGTCTGAGTGTGTGTGTGTGTGTCTGAGTGTGTGTCTGTCTGAGTGTGTGTGTGTGTGTGTGTGTCTGAGTGTGTGTGTGTCTGAGTGTGTGTGTGTGTCTGAGAGTGTGTGTCTGAGTGTGTGTCTGTCTGAGTGTGTGTGTGTGTGTGTGTGTCTGAGTGTGTGTGTGTCTGAGTGTGTGTGTGTGTGTCTGAGTGTGTGTCTGTCTGAGTGTGTGTGTGTGTGTGTGTGTCTGAGTGTGTGTGTGTCTGAGTGTGTGTGTGTGTCTGAGTGTGTGTGTCTGAGTGTGTGTCTGTGTGTGTGTGTGTGAGTGTGTGTGTGTCTGAGTGTGTGTCTGTCTGTGTGTGTGTGTGTGTGTGTGTCTGAGTGTGTGTCTGTCTGAGTGTGTGTGTGTGTGTGTGTGTCTGAGTGTGTGTGTGTCTGAGTGTGTGTGTGTGTCTGAGTGTGTGTCTGTCTGAGTGTGTGTGTGTGTGTGTGTCTGAGTGTGTGTGTGTGTGTGTCTGAGAGTGTGTGTCTGAGTGTGTGTGTGTGTGTCTGAGTGTGTGTCTGTCTGAGTGTGTGTGTGTCTGAGTGTGTGTGTCTGAGTGTGTGTGTGTGTGTGAGTGTGTGTCTGAGTGTGTGTGTCTGAGTGTGTGTGTGTGTGTCTGAGTGTGTGTGTGTCTGAGTGTGTGTGTGTGTGTCTGAGAGTGTGTGTCTGAGTGTGTGTGTCTGAGTGTGTGTCTGTCTGAGTGTGTGTCTGTCTGAGTGTGTGTGTCTGAGTGTGTGTGTGTCTGAGAGTGTGTGTCTGAGTGTGTGTGTCTGAGTGTGTGTGTGTCTGAGTGTGTGTGTCTGAGTGTGTGTCTGTCTGAGTGTGTGTGTGTCTGAGTGTGTGTGTCTGAGTGTGTGTGTCTGAGTGTGTGTGTGTGTCTGAGTGTGAGTGAGTGTGTGTCTGAGTGTGTGTGTCTGAGTGTGTGTCTGTCTGAGTGTGTGTGTGTCTGAGTGTGTGTGTCTGAGTGTGTGTGTGTGTCTGAGTGTGAGTGTGTGTGTCTGAGTGTGTGTGTCTGAGTGTGTGTGAGTGTGTGTGTGTGAGTGTGTGTCTGAGTGTGTGTGTGTGTCTGAGTGTGTGTGTCTGTCTGAGTGTGTGTGTCTGTCTGAGTGTGTGTCTGTCTGAGTGTGTGTCTGTCTGAGTGTGTGTGTCTGAGTGTGTGTGTGTGTGTGTGTCTGAGTGTGTGTCTGAGTGTGTGTGTGTGTCTGAGTGTGTGTGTGTGTCTGAGTGTGTGTGTGTGTGTGTCTGAGTGTGTGTGTGTGTGTCTGTCTGTCTGAGTGTGTATGTGTATGAATGAATATATGTTCACACTGCGTAAATTGCAGGGCGCATTTCTCCGCGTATTTGCGCTTCAATACGCCAGACATGCGCACGGCAATTACGATAATTCGTAGCCCTCCTAGAGACCTATGGATTACATGTCGTATTGTATGCACAGGGGGAGCAGCGTGTGGTTCCAAAACACACAGCATATTGCAGTGTGTACCATACTCGCCGCAATAAGCCGTGTGAACATAACCAAAGGGCCCGGGCCCCGGATGTATTGGGACCCTAGCAACGCCCCTGCCTGTGCTGATAATGAGGAGACTGCGGAGAAGTTCTCTCTACAGAACAGGAAGTGTAAGTCTAATGTGACTTGTGGATCCTGTGTTATCTATACACATTGATGTCACCTCTCAGTGTAATCCCGCCTGTGCTGATAACGAGGAGACTGTGGAGAAGTGATCTCTACAGAACAGGATGTGTTAGTCTATTGTAAATAGTGGATCCTGTGTTATCTATACTTATGGGTGTTACCTTTCAGAGTAATCCTGCCTGTGCTGAGCATGAGGAAACTGTGGTGAAGTTTCCTCTTCAGAACAGGAAGTGTCAGACTATTATCAGACCTAGAGGCCCAAGTGAGAACTGCAGCATTTCAGAAAAAAAAATTGATAGTGATATGCGAAAAAAAAAAAAAATCACCTAAAATTCTTATAAAAACAGGAGTTAAACAATAGGTCATTTTCTAGTGAAACATTCCCTTTAAGGGGTGACTTCCATAAGTCAAATTCTACCTACTCTGAATAAAGAATTGTAACTTATAGGAAATGAGGACCTTCTAGACCCCAAATTTATGTGCCCATAGGCCCCAATAGAATTAATTGTGCCCCAGATGCCACAGAAGCTAATAAAACTGGGAATGTTTTGGATGGTGTATCATAAAGACTAAAGGAATATTCACCTCGGATAGCCAAGACCTTTTAGTAGTTGGCAGAACAGAAGATGTACCTTGCACCAAAAATTTAATTATGGACTCGTTAATGTCTCGCCCTCAATATCGCCACAGATATCAGACCACTTGGTCCTAGTCCCTATGTACTAACTTTCTCTGTTCTAGTTTTTTTCAATGCCAACTACAATCCCCGTGCCCTACAAAAAAGAAAGCTGTCCTGTACACACACTGAAAATAAAGAATGCCGCCATCTATCTTGGTTGAGCTGTACCATACACACACTGAAAATAAAGAATGCCGCCATCTATCTTGGTTGAGCTGTACCATACACACACTGAAAATAAAGAATGTCGCCATCTATATTGGTTGAGCTGTACCATACACACACTGAAAATAAAGAATGTCGCCTTCTATATTGGTTGAGCTGTACCATACACACAATGAAATAAAGAATGTCGCCTTCTATATTGGTTGAGCTGTACCATACACACACTGAAAATAAAGAATGTCGCCATCTATATTGGTTGAGCTGTACCATACACACACTGAAAATAAAGAATGTCGCCATCTATATTGATTGAGCTGTACCTTACACACACTGAAAATAAAAAGTGCCAACATCTATATTGGTTGAGCTGTACCGTACACACAATGAAAATAAAAAGTGGTACTATCTATATTGGTTTTCGCTGTACCTTACACACACTGAAAATAAAGAATCTCGCCATCTATATTGGTTTAGCTGTATCTTACACACACTGAAAATAAAAAGAGGTACTATCTGTATTGGTTTTCGCTGTACCTTACACACACTGAAAATAAAGAATGTCGCCATCTATATTGGTTAAGCTGTATAGTACACACACTGAAAATAAAGAATGCCGCCATCTATATTGGTTTTCGCTGTACCTTACACACACTGAAAATAAAGAATGCCGCCATCTATATTGATTTTCGCTGTACCTTACACACACTGAAAATAAAGAATACCGCCATTTATATTGGTTGAGCTGTACCTTACACACACTGAAAATAAAAAGTGCCACCATCTATAATGGTTGAGCTGTACCTTACACACAATGAAAATAAAGAATGTCGCCATCTATATTGGTTGAGCTGTACCCTACACACAATGAAATTAAAGAATGCCGCCATCTATATTGGTTGAGCTGTACCTTACACACACTGAAAATAAAGAATGCCGCCATCTATATTGGTTTTCGCTGTACCTTACACACACTGAAAATAAAGAATGTCGCCATCTATATTGGTTGAGCTGTACCATACACACACTGAAAATAAAGAATGTCGCCATCTATATTGGTTGAGCTGAACCTTGAACACAGTGAAAGTAAAGAATGTCGCCATCTATATTGGTTGAGCTGTACCCTACACACAATGAAATTAAAGAATGCCGCCATCTATATTGGTTGAGCTGTACCGTACACACTGAAAATAAAGAATGTCGCCATCTACATTGGTTGAGCTGTACCCTACATACACTGAAAATATAAATTGCCACACTCTATTTTGGTTGAGCTGTACCTTACACACACTGAAAATAAACAGTGCCGCCATCTATCTTGGTTGAGCTGTACCATACACACACTGAAAATAAAGAATGCCGCCATCTATATTGGTTGAGCTGTACCGTACACACACTGAAAATAAAGAATGCCGCCATCTATATTGGTTGAGCTGTACCGTACACACACTGAAAATAAAAAGTACCGCCATCTATATTAGTTGAGCTTTACCTTTCAATAATCAGAAAAAGGGATAAGGCCTACTAATAATGATACAAGTGACAATTATTCCGATCCCTTATTCCTTCCAGTGTATTGCGGCGCATACTATACACACTGCAATACGCCGGGTGTCTTAGAAGTACATACTGGCCAGCGCATACTTCTAAACCTTAGAGGGGACCGTCCCTATTCTATTATCCCCGGTGCGTAAACGCTGGGAAGAAGTGACATGTTACTTCTTTCACCCGACGTACAAAACGCGTCATAGAAGATGGAGGTAATCATAGCTCTCTATGATTTACAGGACGTATTACGGAGTGTATTACGCCCCGAAATATGTCCTGAACTGACCTGAGAGCTCTACAATACAGGGCAAAGGGAAGAGCTCTACAACACTTTTTGAGTCCCCTCTCCCTTGATTGATTCTTACATTTTATTTAATTCCATAAAATTTCAATATCTCCAAATAAAACAATCGAGGGAAATGAACAAATTCCACAAATGGAATCTCTAGAACCTGATGGATATAAGCAATGTGGGCGTGGCTTTGCAGTGTGGTCGGAGTCTCACAGATGTGTTAGGATTATACACATTGGTTGCAAATTCAATTTTTTTTATTTTTTTCTTCAAATTTTATACATATTTTCAAGCCCAAAACTATTCCTCTACATTTATGTGGCTATAGAGTACTGAATCCACTATGAAGGGAATAATATTCCCCTGAAGGACCGTACATTTTTTTTTTTTTCTTTAACTATTAAATCATTTAAAAAATATTGAACGTTCTTTTCAAACAAATTTCGGTTTCTAGAGAAAAGATTGAATATTTGAGGACTGGAATATTTTCTTATACAAAGGTTAACAACTTCTCGGGGGAAGGGACGAGATTTATATGGAAGAGAGTCCCTTTTTCCTGACTATACAAAGGTCAACAACATTTACATTTAATCAGCAGAATGTGCCAATGCATGTGGTTAATATCAATGGCTGGTTAGCCGTGATTAATGCCAAGCCGGCCGCTGGCGGAGATTAGTGTAATCAAAGAAATCTATAAATATATTAAATCATTTCTGTTTGTTCTAGAAGATTTTTTTCTTTTTTTTTTTTTTTTTCCAAATATATCACATTATGTAACTACAGGGGAAGGAAGGATTTGAACAGTGGCAGGCACAAAGAGGAACAATGCAAAACACATTAACCCATGCTAAGGATAGGATTATATTCATGTGATATCTAACTAGTATTTTGTGGCTTCAAAGAGTTTTCTGCAACAGTTAATGGAGAAAAATCCAGAGCAAGTACAGCCAAGACCCTGTGCCTCTTAAAGGGGTTGTCAAATAGAAAAAAAATATCTTTTCCAAATTCTCTCTCTTCTATAGTTCAGCATTATTGTAATATACTTTCATCAAATGTTCTCTTTTCTTCCTGCAGTTCTATATCACCTTTATCATAGCAGGAAGCTCAGTAGTTCTGTGACTCCACCCACAAGAAATAGCTCTGTGTTGAGACCAGGAGATCAGGAGATCAAAAGGGTGTGGCTTTTTATCTGGACAGCCTTAAAGGGGTTCTGCCAAGAAGTGAGTTCCTCACCTAACAGGCTGATACTCCGTTCTTGGGGCTTTAAAAAGGGGCGTTGCGTTTCTGTGTTTAAAAAACAAGTACCTCCTCTGTGATGTCATCGCTCCACCTCCCATGCACGCTCCTGATATTCAGTCTCTGTACTTGAGCAAACATGTTATTTGGCTAATCCGCAGGGGATAACTGTATTGACTGTATTGTGCACAAGCTCTACAGGTTTTGTTTTCTCCCTCTCATCTGCTCAGGAGAGAAGATAAGCTCCGAGCAGGCAGCGCAGCGGTCTTTCAGTTGTACACGAACTTCTGCAGGGAGGAGGAGGAGGGCTGAGCAGGGAGCCAGGGAATGTCTGCATGTTTACTCAGATAATAACATTACAACCAGTGGATTCTCTATACAAAAGACACATGATATTTTCTCCCCAGTCCCTTCAAAGCTTGTTCATGTTCCAGGAGAGAAGATAAGCTCTGAGAAGGCAGCGCAGCGTTCTTTCATTTGTTCACGAACTGCTGCAGGGAGGGTGGAGGAGGGCTGAGCAGGGAGCCAGGGAGTGTCTGCATGTTTACTCAGATAATTACATTACAACCAGTGGATTCTCTATATAAAAGACACAGGATCTTTTCTCCCCAGTCCCTTCAAAGCTCGTTCATGTTCCCTGCCATCAGTTAAGAAGTGCAAACAAAGCAAGCGCAGCCAGATCAGCTCCTGTCAGCTCTTGGTCGTAGCTAATGTAAACAGTAAGGAAACTAAGGGCATGTAAGGAAGGCTGTAGCTCTCACAGGCTTCACTTTTTTAATGACATATTGTTAGAAAAGTGATTAAATACCCATTTTGGAGGATTCCACATCAACATTAAATCGTGCAAAACCCCTTTAAACCCTTAAAGTCCCAAATCTCAAAAGTACTTAATGACCAACAAAATTTGGTAGTTTTTGCCTCCTTGCATTTCAATAGTTGTAACTTTTTTTTTTTTTTTAATTCGAGAAATTTTATTGACAAGAATATGTCAATGAAAAAAAAATACAGCAAGCGTATGCAAATCACATCAAAAAAGAAAGAACTGCATCGGCAATAGAAAAGAAAGGTTTAAATCACAAAGACATCAAATGTGTTAACTGCATGTCACATTCCCTGAAAATTCCCAAGAGATTGAAAAAAAAAGAACATATACTAAAAGCTAGTAGCAATAAAAACAAACAAAAAAAAATAAATTTTAAAAAAAAAAAAAAAAAAAAAAAAAAAAAAAAAAGGGGGCGTGTAGCACCCTATCCCCAAAAAGAAAGAGAAGAAAGAAAAAAAAAAAAAAAAAAAAAAAAAAACCCCACACCAAATAAAGAGGGGGACAAAACCCCCTAAAAAAACAGGAAATTCAAAAGGGACAGATAGGGAAAAGGGACACACACACAAAAAACAAAAAAGAGGGGGGGGGGGATGGGGGAAAGGAAAAAAAGGGAAAATTAAACGGGGGGGGCCCAATGTAGAGGAGAGGTAGCTTAGACTCCCTAAGCCAATCCAGATAACAGGTGATTAAAAGTAAAAGTGGGGGAGTTTTTTTAAAAAAGGGCCCAGCTAGACCAGGTCCTAAAAAATTTTTAAAATTGTTTGCTCTGGATTTTGGGTAAAAATTCTTATTCTTGAACCGCATAATTTTGCAAACCAATCCCCAAGGGTTTGGGGGGGGACAGGGGACTTCCTTTCCCCGGGAATTTGTTTTGGCACCTGAAATAGTCTTCAAAAGGGGATTTTTTAAAAATATAAGGCATGGGGAAATAAAAATAAAAGGCCCCCGGGACCCCGGAAACCAGAATCCCCTTTTCCCGCCTCAATCCCCTCTAGCACAGAAGCCCAGAAGCCTCTGAGTAGGGGACATCCCCAAAAAACGTGGGACAGGGTTTCCCTCCCCCCTTTTCAACCTCCAGCAAACCAAGAGGTTGGGGGAAATTTTATGCAGATGCGGGAACTCTGTCCAGGTAAAAATCTTATAACAGGTCCCCTGGTGTTTGGGCAAACATCGTTTAGGGGGTGAGCGGGAAAAAAACAGCGTCCCACTGAGCAGTGAAAAAGGGCCCCAAAATTCACTTTCCCACGCTAAAAAAAAGGGGGGGGAAAAACCCTTACACGATAGAGAGCAAAAACTTGTACATAAAGACGAGAGTGTCTCGACTTGTCGCAGACCCCCCGACCTAAAAAAGCTGTAGGGGCCGGCAGGTTTAAAGGGGTAGACTTGATTCTGAGAAGAGTGGACGTTGCAAATATTGGAAGGAGGCTTACCGGACCGCCACCCCCCCGAGGTTATCACCAAGGGGTCTAAATTTTCCCCCTAAAGACACCTGCAAAGGCGTAATGGACCCTGCTTTGATCCCCCAGAAAATTTTTTGGGAAAGTGGCCGGGGGGGGAAATCCGGGTTATCTGTAATGGGAGGGGGGGGCCCTCGATCTACAGATTATAGGAGTTCCTTGTGAATGCAGGAAAGTTTCTGTGTCTTCCCCAGAAGGAGGAAGAGGCACCATCTTGGAGAGCAGGAGTCCAGGTCCGGGGGGGAAAACCGCCACCCCCGAGGATAAGACCCTCACCCAAAATTTGACATAATTTGTTACCCCTTCTGAAGCCGTGGAAAAGGCGCGCTTTAGGCCGAGGCCAAATAAAAGTACAATTGGAAACCCTGTATTCTGCATTTTTGGGTTTAGGCGTTTCAGGGGCAATACGCGACCCCGGGTGGCCCAGACGAATGAAGTGAAAAAAACGGCGAAACCTTTTTCCAAAATGGTAGGGATATGAATAGGAAGGGGTTTTTAAAGGGACAAAAATTTTGGAAGAATCGTCATTTTTTTTGGGAAAAATTTTTCTCCAAACCCCGATAAGTCCCTTTGTGCCCAAATTTTCTAATTTTTTTATTTATTGCAGGGGGGAGGGAAAATTTTGGGGAAAAGCTTCAAAAAATCCTCAGAGTGCGCCCCCCAAAAAAAAATGGATGCCCAATTTTTGGGCCCTTAAAAAAAAAATTGGATGTAAGGGGGGTAGATCTTGTGGGGGGAATGCCACGCTAAGGCTTTAGATTTGAAAATTAATTTAAAATTTGACCCCGTTCCGAAACTTTGAGAAAGCCTAACGGCGGGGGAGAGAAATATGCGGGTTTTGTAAAATAAAGAGAAAATCGTCCCAAGGCGAGCTTTTTATTAGTGACCCCCCAAAACCCTTTAAAAATCAGGATTGACTTATGGCCCCCATAGGGGTTCCCTTATCAAAACATAGGTAATGGGGGTAAAGGGCAGCCCCCGCGTTTTCCATTCAAAAAGGAAGGGGAGCAGATAAGGCACATTGACCTTGATACGGGCAGGGGGCGCAAAATTTAAAGGGTCCAATCCTGGACAGGAAAGTCGGGCCAGCCCCCAAAAAATTTAAAGTCTGATGCAGAGAAGACCATGAAATCGGTCGAATGCCCTTTTCTGCATAAGAGACAGAACCCCTAGAGGAATCTTACAGAACGCGCATAGTGAAAACAATTCTACGTTTTTAGCGTATTTTCACGCGCCTTTGCCCGGTATAAAAGCCCACCTGCTGGTGAACAATGGAGGCCAGAAGGGGGTTAATTCTTTCGCAATTGTTGCATGATTTTAAGATTACATTGGTAGGAAAAAGGGGCGATAGCTACCCCTGATGAGGTCCCCTTCCCGGTTTAAGTGCGAGTGCGCCAAAATTGCCCGGGGGGGGGAAAAGGGGGTATCTACTGAAATTGATTAAAGCGTCTAGGAGGTAGGGCAGAGTAAAAACGGAAAGTTCTTAGAATGGGGTGTGTACCATCAGGCCTGGGTCTTCCCCCCGGAAGGTCTTTTTTACTGACTGCGCTCCTTAACGTAAAAGGTTCGTCAAGGGCATCGGCAACGATGTCGGGGTTTTAGTCATTTAAAAAAGGGGGGAGGAAAAAAAACCCCCGGTGGTTAGGCTGGGAGGGGGGGGCAGGTTAATAATTTGGAGTAAAAAGGAAAGGAAAGTGTGGGCGATTTCATCCCTACAATGCACCGGAGTTTGAGGTAGTTTTAAGGGGAGTATGGGGTTTCGCCATTTTGGGGGAACCGCCTTGCCAGCATGCCCCCTTTTATTTCCGTGCTCTAAAATTTCTCGGCACTGTTGGACGAATCGGCCCCGGCGCTTCCCGGAGGCGAGGACTTCCCGCGCGCACCTGTAGCCCGAGTACAAGGGGGAAAGGGCTTTTATGGGTGCATTCTAAGGAGGAGACCTTGGTCAACGCTTTGTTAAGAGTAGCCGCTCGGTCCCGCTTAATTCTGGCGCCATGTTTAATCAGGACCCCCTGACCACGCATTTCAGGGCCTCCCACTGGGTTGGCAACAGAGTGGGGTCGCCCTCATGGTTAGTTAGAAGCAAGAGATGGTCTTTCTAATGTCTGCAGTGCAGGGGGCATCCAGAAGAAGGGATTCATTCAACTTCCAGTTCCAGACCCTCTGCTGTGAGGCCGGAAGCCGCAGGGAGCAAAAAACAGGAGCGTGATCGGACCATAGAATATTTCCGATTGTCGCAGATGACAGCAGGGGCAGGGCTGAATGTTGAATCATAATATAGTCCAACCGACTATAAGAACCGTGGGGCGGGGAATAAAAGGAATAATCCCTGTCCGACGGATGCAGAATCCGCCAAGAATCACACAACTGAAGTAGCAAGAAAGCCCTCTTAACCGTCTTGATGGCCGAATAGGACAGGGTTGATTTCCCAGAGGAATTATCTAAGGTTGGATCTAATGTTACATTAAAGTCACCACATAGTATGACGGTCCCTTGCACTAGGGGGAGAACAGTATCAACCAACGTCTCAAAAAATCCAGCCTGGCCCACATTGGGAGCATATGCATAAGGACAGTAAAAACCTGTCCACTAATCGAGAGAACCAATACAAGGTAACGCGCCTCAGGGTCGGCCATACAACTAATAACCTGATGGGCCAGAGAACGATGAATGGCTATGGCCACTCCCCTGGACCTGGACTCAGAAAAGTTGGCAAAATGCCAAGATGTGTAGTGCCTATTCTTAATAATTGGGGCATGGCCTACCTTAAAGTGGGTTTCCTGCAGACACACGATTTGAGCTTTAGAGCGGTGGAAATGGTGGAGAACCTGCGCCCGCTTTTCAGGGGTGTTCAAGCCCTTAGCATTAAATGAAGCGATGCGTAAATTCATCATTCAGGAAGTCCGGGGGAGGCGCGCCCACGATACCACACCGAGCCCCGACCCTTTCTCAAACTTTTTTATTTTTTAAGTGATGTAGTTGTTTGAGGACTTGTTTTATGTGGGAGAAGTTTTCTCTGTTTGGTGGGGAAGGAGGGCAGAGTTTAAAGGGGTTCTCTCATTACAAAGATCATAGCTGTAATGATGAGTACAGTAAAAATAAGCACTTTTGCAATTGGTTTGTATTAACCAAAGCATTTACTATAGCAGCTATGAGCTAATCTGTGCGTGTCTAGAGCTATTTCTGTAGCAATAGCTCAGGGTGCAGTGAAAGAGAACACAGACACAGACAGTGAGAACACAGACACAGCAGCCATTTTCACTTATATTTTACACAGCTCATAGGGAAGAGAGCGCAGGCAGAAAATCACAGCACAGGGGCGTGTCCTGTCCAGGGGCATGTTCCAGCAGGGCTGAATAAAATATCAGACAGCCAATCACAGCAAAGGGGGTGTGGCCCGACCACTTGCTGCAGAAATAGTTCTAGACACGCACAGATTAGCTCATAGCTGCTATACTAAATGATTTGGGAAATACAAACCAATTGCAAAAGTGCTTATTTTTACTGTACTCACCATTACAGATATGATCTTTGTAACAAAAGAACCCCTTTAAACTCTGCCTTCCACCCCAAAAAATATAACTTCTCCCACATAAAACAATTCCTCATACAACTGCGTCATTTAAAAAATAAAAAAGTTACGACTGTTGAAACGCAAGGAGGCAAAAACTACAAAATTTTGTTGGTCATTAAGTACTTTTCAGACTTGGGACTTTAGGGGATTAAGGCTGTCCAGAAAAAAAGCCACACTCTTTTGATTACCTGATCTCCTGGTCTCAACCAATCAAAATCAAAGGCGGGACAGTTCAAAATACAGTAAAAATGCAGTAAAGAGCTGATTGGTTGAGCTAGCAGGGGCTTGGCTATCCCGGCCAATCAGAGCGCGAGCTACTTCTCCCATTGTAGTCTATGGAGAGATCGCAGCAATGCAATCTCGGCGCTCAGCGTCGTGCGGCATGGAGTATGAATAAAGAAATCATTTTTATTAAGTGTAAATCATTATCAGATAAAGAGCTGAAACCATTCTATAAACATAAATCAATTCTATCCCGAACAGCGCGTTTGTCGCCGAGACCGGCGCTACATCGGGGATTGCAATAGAGAGAATTGCCGGGAAATACAGTAATTCAAAATTGGTACGCTATTCTGATTGGTCGGCATAAATCAGCCAATCAGAATAGGAGCGACAAAGACCCATTATATCCTATGGAGGAGAATTGACCAATCAGAATAGGAGCGACAAAGACCCATTATAAGCTATGGAGGAGAATTGTACCATCAAAAATCAAAGGCGGGACAGTTCAAAAAACAG
Source organism: Phyllomedusa bahiana (assembly GCA_025379985.1). Lineage (NCBI taxonomy): Eukaryota > Metazoa > Chordata > Amphibia > Anura > Hylidae > Phyllomedusa > Phyllomedusa bahiana. The sequence continues at coordinate 41,858 of JAODAL010015220.1, forward strand.
TAAAAATGCAGAAAAGAACTGATTGGTTGAGCTAGCGGGGCTTGGCTTATCTCGGCCAATCAGAGCGCGAGCTAACTTCTCCATTGTAGTTATGGGAGATTGGCGCAATGCGGAAATGGAGTAATTTGAAAAAGAAATTTCATTTTTAATAAGTGTAAAACATTATCATATAAGGACTGAAGCCTTCTCTAAAAATAAATCAGTTAAATTCCCGAACAACGCGTTGTTCGCGAGTACCGGCCTAACATAAGGAATTGGGATATAGAAATTGGGCCCAGGGAAATACATAATTCAAATTGCTTAAGCCCTTCTGTTGTCGGATAACCGCCTCAGTAGCACCGTGGCCCATCTAATATGAAATATTGACCAATCAGAATAGGAGCGACATTTGGCCCATTCTAACAACTTGGAAAAATTTGACCAATCAATTCAAAGATGGGACGTTCAAAATACAGTAAAAAGGGGAGAAAGAGCTGATTGGGTTGAAGCCGGCGGGTCCCTCGTCCAGTTAGCCAATCAGAGCGCGAGCTACTTTCTCATAAGGTTCTATGGGAAAAGAAATGCAGAGCGAGCTCTGTGATTGGCTAAGTTAAAAGAGGCGCGGTTATTTGGACCAATGGGAGAGCGAGCGACGCTCCTATGGGTTTTCTAATGCAATCTGAAATAAAATGTACATGGCCGAAATCAAATGATAATACTGCCGAAGTTGTCCCGATGTGTATATAAAACGAATAATAATAATATGGGGGTAAAAAAAAAAAAATATTAAATCAATAAAATCATGTTTATTTCTCTATTTTCGTTGCACCCATACTATTGATCCTTGGCTAACGAAAATAAAGAAATAAACATGACTTTATTGTTTTAAAATATATTTTTTTCGTTACCCCCATATTATCTTTTCATTTTATATACCATCGGGACAACTTCTGTAGTGTTATAATTTGATTTCGGCTATGCCCAAGTTTTATTTCCAGATTGCATTAGAAACCCATAGGAGCGTCGCTCGCTCTCCCATTGGTCCAAAAAAACGGCCCTCTTTTAACTTGCCAATCCAGAGCGCGCTCAGAATTTTTTTTCCCCCATAGAACTTAAAAGAAAGTAGCTCGCGCTCCTGATTGGCTAAGCTGGAGAGCCCCCGCCGCCTTAAACCGATCAGCTTTTTTTCTGCGTTTTACTGTATTTTGAACTGTCCCCCTTTGAATATGATTGGTCAATATTTCTCCATGGGTTTAGAATGGGTCCCTGTCACTCCTATTCTGATTGTAAATTTCCCCTCCATAGGTTATAATGGGTCTTTGTCCGCTCCTATTTGATTGGTGGTTTATGCCGACCAATGAGAAAAGCTTAAACAATTTGAATTACTGTAATTTCCCGGCGATTCTCTCTATTCCCAATTCCCTATGTCGCCGGTCTCGGCGAAAAACGCTTGTTCGGGATTTAACGGATTTATTTTTAGAGAAGGTTTTAGCGCTTTATCTGATAATATTTTACACTTAATAAAAATTATTTTTTTATTCATACTCCATGCCGCACGGCGCTGAGCGCCGACATTGCATTGTGCCGATCTCTCCATAGACTACAATGGGGGAAGTAGCTCGCACTCTGATTGGCCGAGATAGCCAAGCCCCCGCGAGCTCAGCCAATCAGCTCTTTTTTTGTATTTTTTACTGTCTTTTGAACTGTCCCGCCTTTGATTTTGATTGGTTCAAACTTCTCCATAGGTTATAATGGGTCCCTGTCGCTCCTATTATGTTTTGGCCCGAGATAGCCAAAGGCCCCCGCTAGCTCAACCAATACACCTCTCTTCTGCTTTTTTAAACTGTATTTTGAACTGTCCCGCCTTTGATTTTGATTGGTTCAAACTTCTCCATAGGCTATAATGGCCTGTCGCTCTATTCTGATTGGCCGAGTAGCCAAGCCCCCGCTAGCTAAAGCCAATCAGCTCTTTTCTGCATTTTTACTGTATTTTGTACTGTCCGCCTTTGATTTTGATTGGGTTTCAATCTTCTCCATAGGCTATAATGGGTCCCTGTCGCTCCTATTATGATTGGCCGAGATAGCCAAGCCCCCGCTAGCTCAACCAATCACCTCTCTTCTGCATTTTTTACTGTATTTTTGAACTGTCCCCCCTTTTGATTTTGATTGGTTCAAACTTCTCCATAGGTTTATAATGGTCCCTGTCGCTCCTATTCTGATTGGCCGAGATAGCCAAGCCCCCGCTAGCTCAGCCAATCAGCTCTTTTTTCTGCATTTTTACTGAAATTTTGTACTGTCCCGCCTTTGATTTTGATTGGTTCAAACTTCTCCATAGGCATAATTTGGGGTCCCTGTCGCTCCTCTTCTGATTGGGCCGAGATAGCCAAGCCCCCGCTAGCTCAACCAATTAGCCTCTTTTCCCTGCATTTTTACTGTATTTTGAACTGTCCCGCCTTTGATTTTGATTGGTTCAAACTTCTCCATAGGCTATAATGGATCCCTGTCGCTCCTCTTCTGATTGGCCGAGATAGCCAAGCCCCCGCTAGCTCAACCAATCGTTTTTTTTCCCTGTATTTTTAAAACTGTATTTTGAAACTGTCCCGGCCTTTGATTCGGGATTTGGTCAAAGTTCTCCCAAGGGTTTTAATGGTTCACTGTCGCTCCTATTCTGATTGGCCCGTTTTATGCGACCAATCAGAATAGCTTTCAGAATTTGAATTACTGTATTTCCTGGCAATTTCCAATATCCGAATTCCTGATATTGCGCCGTTCTAGATTTTTGGAAAGTGATTTTTTAAATTATTTTTTATTTTTGAGGTTTGAGCTCTTTTCTGATAATGTTTTCCGCCTTTATAAAGGCGATTTTTTGTAATCATACTCCTGCCGCACGGAGCGGAGCGCCGAGATTTCTGTTGCGATCTTCTATCTGCTTCCTCGCATGTTCCGTTCTCGCTTCACTTCGCCTCCGTCGGAGCATTTAGACCAAAATAAACCAGGGTTCCCTGTCGGAGCTGCCGGCGCTGCACTAGCGCCTGCCTTTGCCGACTCGCGATCGTACATGCCCCGGGTTTTACGGGGGCCCCCCGCGTCCAGCCCCGAACGCCTAACACCCGCCCAACACCCCGCGCCCATGCCCCGCCCCTTCAGCGGGGTGCAGCGAAAGTGGCAAACACTGCGCCTAACACTGCATCCCTGCGTCCGACAGGGGGATTCGGGCCGGGGAGGCGCAGGATACGCTAAAAAACAGGCGAAAAGCCCGATCATACATGTTGCCCAAAATCCCTATAATGCCCTGCCTGACCGGTAGAGGGACTGCCCCTGAAAACAGGGCCCACACCCTACAGAGGCTGACCCTAGCCAAATCCTGATTCTGTACAAAACATGTGACAAAGACAAAAAAATGGGCCAAAGAGACACATCCTGAATGCCACCCCCGAGCAATTGCGAGATGCCAACCAGCAGTCATGAAGGCCTCTGACCTGTCATTTTACTGCCCCTATTACACCCTGCCAAAGGCCAGAGGTCTAATAGGAAAGCTGTAACTGCATACTGTTCTGCTATACATTAGTATTGTAGAACAGTGAACAAGTGGTTGGGTGCCCTAGTGATCAAGTACCTTAGGGGAATTAAAATGACAAGTAAGAACATTTTTAGAGAAATAAAGGGAACCTGTCACATAGATTATCCTTTCCTTGCTGAGGACAGCACGAGCTAGTGTCAGACCTGCTGTTTCCAGCGCTGTGTCCCTTATTCTGTAAGTTTCAGAGCCTTTAATGCTCAAATCTGGCAGTTTGCAGCCTGTTCTGCCAGAGAGGAGTTCAGTGTATTAATGTGTATTCATGTGGGTGGCTACCATGGATGCTGGGTGTAGTATAGGTTACTCGCGGTGTCACTAACGATTAGCTCTGATTCTCCAGTGGTCGTTAATAAGGTATTTAACTGTTTCTCAACACGGTGCCCACTCTAACCCGAGTCCCACAGCACTTTTCTTTGGGGTATGCCGCTCACATTCCATTTATTCACAGGCTTCTAGCTATTTACTGTAGGTCTTTGACTTGACCATTACTTGATCCTGCCGACTACGCCAAGATGTAAAGAGTGCAGAGTGCAGGTGGTTGACATGGATGCTGGGTGTAGTAATGTTGATAGTGGGTGATGTGGTGCATTTGAATAAAACAGACAACACTTGTTCCGGGAAATCCTCAGGCTTCTACTTTCAGCAAAGATTCTTGTGAATGTTACAATTTCTTTTATCAAGGAAAAAGTCACAACAGCACCCTAAGAAGAACAACTTGCTTCTCTTCACTATCCCAGTTCAGCTGTGCAAGGTGCTGGCATTTGGTGACTCCGGAGGCTCTCATCTTTGTCCCTCACTCACTTTCAACAGTTCCCCATATTCAGGGATGCCATTAGGGCAGTACTGGGGGTACTGCCATCCAAAGCCCAGATCACAACATGAAAGAAGGGGACCTGCTATCTGTGAGCCCCTTTGTTTCACAAGTTGTGTACCGTATGTTGAGAGAACAGCAGAGCCGACACTCACAGGTGGCCGAGACGCTGCTGATTTGTTGTGGACGGGCCGCAGCCTAAATGGAACGGCAGCATCACAAGCTGCCTGTAAGTGTCTGCCCTGTGTGAGGCAGAGAGGGCCCTGCACTGTGAGGGATGGGGTTTCTGTAAGGGAGAGAGACGCCCAGAGGAAGTGAGTAATGGGGGATATTATATATAGTATGTGTGTATATAATATGTGTGAGTATAGCATCTGTTTGTATATAGCATGTGTGTATATTGCGTCTGTTTGCATGTAGCATGTGTGTTTATAGCATATATGTATATTGCATGTGTGTATGGTCTATTTATAGCATACTGTAGGTGTGCTGAAGATCTGAATCCAAGAGGCACCATAGACTGCAGATCCCTGACGGAGGTTACATTGGAAACCTCTGATGATTCCCAAGTTCCGTTGGGAATTTTATCTGTGTCCGTTTACACTTCTGCGTTGGAGGCTCCGACACAAATGTGAATGTTGCCTTTCAGATAATTTTTTACATATTTACAAAGAAAACAATATATGAAAAACTCTGCTATTGTGCTCTTTGGCCGATCTTGAATTCAATGCCAGAACTACAGTTAAAGACTGACACTGACACAGATGGAGAAGAAGGTGCCAAGTATGAACATGACTACAGATGTAAACAGCATTTAACCCCCTAAACACCAGGCATTTTTTTCATGTCATTCGTTTTTTCCTCCCCGCCTTCCAAGAGCTGTAACTTTTTTTTTACTTTTCCACTTACATAGACATATGAGGGATTATTTCTTGCGGGACGAAATGTACTTTTTAATGGTGCCATTGATCCTTTCATATAGTGTACTGGTAATGTGAGAAAACCCCCGGATTACGTTTTTATGGAGTTCATGGTTCGGTATAATTGGTATATTATCTGGATCCTGCAGGTCGGTATGATTCCGGTGATACCACATGTGCCGAGATTTTGTTATATTTTACTACTTTAAAAAAAATAAAAACACTGTCTATTTTTTAAATTTGCTAAAGCGCCATTTTTTCTGGGAAATAGCGGTTTTGTTTTTTTAATCAATGGATGTGAACGAGGGTTCATTTTTTGCCTATCAAAGTGTAGTTTTTATTGGTGCCATTTTGGGAACCATGCCACTTTTTAAAGGGGTTTTCAAAGATCATATCTGTAATGATGGGGACAGTAAAAATAAGCACTTTTGCAATTGGTTTGCATGACCTAAATCATTTAGTATGGCAGCTACGAGCTAATCTGTGTGTGTCTAGAGCAAAATCAGCCTAGAAACAATATATGGTTTTGCACATCAAAAAAATTTTTTTTTTAAAAATGAGCATAGGTGCACACTGGTACGGCTGTAATATACATACATATTCCAATATCAGTGGCACACTAAGCAGTTTTGATCAAAAAGTTGAACTAAGAACATCAAAAAATTTTCATATAGCCTAGATAGCAGAAATGCTTTTTCAAAAATTCCTATGTCCCCTTTGATAGTTTCTCTAGTTTATAGTGTGCCACTGATATTGGAATATTAGAGCGAAATCAGCAGCCTGAGTCTAAGTGAAGGATCTGGGCAATTACTGAGTCTCTAGCTGTTAGATTCACTCTCCCCCATATAACACAGTTTTCTACACTCTGTTCCCTTCTACCTCCTGTCTGATAACAGAGGGGACAGCAGAGTTCATTTCTTACATTTGTTTCATCAGTTCAGGCTGTATGCATAACTGCTTCCAGCAATGCAGATGTTCTGGTTGCAAGGAGCTTGCGGAGGGAGGTGACAGCTGAGAACTGAACATTGCAGGAGGTCTGCAGAGCTGTGACATCCTCTCCCTTCCACTGCTCACAAAGATTGATGATGTCACCAGTCTTCAGTGAGGGAAGACACGCCTACTGGAAGGAGAGACACGCCCCTGGATTTGAAGCTGTAAGAGACAGAAAGAGCTCAAGTCTGCCAAAGCTTTTGATGAGAAAACCCCTTCAATTTTTATTTACATTTTTTTGGGAAACAAAATGACCACAAAACAGCAATTTTGTTATATTTTAACAGGTCTGACTTTAACAGACGAGCCAATACCAATTATGTGTAACATTATTATTTTTTTTATTTTTAAAATGGGTGTTTAAACTTTTATGATTTTAAAACTTTTTTTTAATTAAATGTGTACATGTAGGCACCATAGGGTACTTGACTACTTGGAGGAGCGATTGTGTGTACTCTCATCTGCATTATATAATGTATATGATGTAGAAGAGTGTACCAAGAAGTTCTTGTACATCATGGCGCACTAGTGAGATAAGATCAGACCTCCAGGGCATTTTAATAGCAGCCATTAGTGGTTGTCACCGAGCTTCTGTTACTCGTGTAAGAAAAATAAATGACTCAGATATTTTAGTTAATTCACTGAGATTTACCTGTTTTATACTGCACTTTGTTTTTGCTGATTTGATGGCACAGTATCTCTTTGGTATTTAATGTACGGCTTTGTTGATAGTATTTTTGTACTGAAAACTTTAATAAAAATTTACAGTTAAATAAAAAAATAAATGACTCAGATATGATGGAATAGAATATTTACATCACGTGACCTCAACATATCGCTTTACGACAAGCACTTACTTCTTAAAAGGGTGAGGTAGCGGCTGGTGGGGTTTTGGTGCCACAATGTTAGGAGAAGAGCCCATGGAAGGACAATGAGCAGTGTAGTGAGAAGGTTGCGTCTCCTCAGCATGCTGTTCTGATTGTCCGTGATAGATCATTTCTTTACCTAGAGGAAAAACCAAACATTTACAGTGAATAATAGTCTGTCACTTTCTGTTCTGTATAGACAGATTTTCAGTAGTCTGCTCATTATCAGCACAAGCAGGGTTGAACTATAAGGAGACACCAATGTGAATAGATAACACAGGATCCACCAGTCGCAAGAGGAGATAGTCACAGCTCCCCCTCTCCCTGCACACTGAAAACTCTCCTGTAGAAGTCAATGGGACTGATTCAGTCCACGGGCTTCTATGTGCATGAAGCTGCTGTATAGCACCTATCTAAATCCTGTTAAAAGCAGTCCAACCAAGAATGCTGTCCCCATGATCCTATACAGACAACTGAATTGGGACATCTACAATGAGAAAACAAAAACGGCTAATAAAAGAATAGGGATTAGGGTCTTTTTTTAATAAGTAAAAAAAAAAATGGTGACAGATTCCCCTTAAGATTTTTTGTTTAAAGAATATAATATCATAATACTGCTTTAATGTACAATAATATAACAACTATATACACGTTCCCCATGACAAGAATATAACTGCTATAATACTGCCTCCTATGTACAAGAATAAACTACTATAATTACTGCCCCCTATGTACAAGAATTAACTACTATAATACTGAATTCCTAATGTACAATAATAAAATACTATAATACACTGCCCCTATGTACAAGAATATAACTACTATAATACTGCCCCTATGTACAAGAATATAACTACTATAATACTGCCTCCTATGTACAAGAATATAACTACTATAATACTGCTCCATATGTACAAGAATATAACTACTATAATACTGCTCCTATGTACAAGAATATAACTACTATAATACTGCCCCTATGTACAAGAATATAACTACTATAATACTGCTCCTATGTACAAGAATATAACTACTATAATACTGCCCCATATGTACAGGAATAACTACTATAACACTGCTCCATATGTACAAGAATATAACTACTATAATACCTGCCACCTATGTACAAGAATATACACTCTAATACATGCCCCTATGTACAAGAATATGACTACTATAATCACTGCCCCTATGTACAGGAATATAAATACTATAATACTGCTCTATGTAAAGATATATAACTACTATAATACTGCTCATGTACAACAATATAACTACTATAATACTGCCTCCTTAGTACAAGAATTATAACTTACTTTAACATGCCCCCTATGTACAAGAATATAACTACTGTAATACTGCCCCTATTTACAGGAATATAACTACTATAATACTGCCCCTATGTACAAGAATATCACTACTATAATACTGCCCCTATGTACAAGAATATAACTACTATAATACTGCCCCCTAGGTACAGAATATAAATACTAGAATACTGCCCCTATTTAAAGGAATATAACTACTATAAATAACTGCCCCCTATGTACAATAATATGACTACTATAATACTGCCCCTATGTACAGGAATATAACTACTATATACTGCCCATGTATAAGATAACTCATATACTGCTCCTAAGTAAATATAACTACTATAATACGCCCCTATGTACAAGAATATAACTACTATAATACTGCCCCCTATGTACAAGAATATAACTACTATAATACTGCCCCTATGTACAGGAATATAACTACTATAATACTGCCCCTATGTACAAGAATATAACTACTATAATACTGCCCCTATGTACAAGAATATAACTACTATAATACTGCCTCCTATGTACAAGAATATAACTACTATAACACTGCCCCCTATGTACAAGAATATAACTACTATAATACTGCCCCTATGTACAAGAATATAACTACTATAATACAGCGCTGTTAAACTTTAAAATTTGGGTACAAAGCTTCAGACAAACTCCGAATTTCCCATCAGAGTCACTGAATGAAGAAGCAGCCTCTCCAGGATATGTACATGTGATAGAGGTATCACCATGGTCTGGTTACCCTGGGTGAGTGTGTTCCTGCTTCTTGCTCCTCTTTCGGGTGCAGTATGTCTCTCCTCCCCTGGGAGGTCGGCTCAGCGTCCGGCAGTCGGTGGGTTACGGAGATTTTACTGTTCTGCTCTATTTAAAAATAATTACATTCAGACTCAGTAAAGCGGACACTCAATTTTTAGGACTTGACTTTGATATAACGAAGTCCCAGAAATAATGGCGTGGAGATGCATAAATCAGCACTTCGGTAATTGTCTGCGCCCACTTTTTCAGTGCAGAACTTTTAAGAAATTAACATTTTTAGTGGCTCCAGCTGTCACTTTGAGTTAATCACCGTTTTTCAAAATTTCCTTAAAGGGAACTTACACCAGGATGGGTCAGTTACAAGATAGATGATCAAACCTTAACTGCAAGGGACAATGGGGTCCTTAAAATGTCCACTGCAATCAATGGCCACAGGAGGTAGCCCTCAAAGTAATTACCTGATAGGCTAGTGCTTCTTCCTCTTGCCCCAATTGGCAGATTCAGGGGGCAATTAAAAGGCTTACCTGTGTTAGTATGTCCTATTTGGCTATATGGACATCTTAGGGGGGTGATCGCCAGGCCAGAGAGCCGCTAAAAAGAGTTTCTCTCTCTCTTGCCATCCATATCTACATGTGTCCATCTCAATGCAACGTCCAATACTACATTTGTGTCTCTTTCTCCCCCTCTCTCTCTATCTCTTCCCCTCTCTCTGTATCTCTCCCCTCTCTCTGTCGCACTCTTCTCCCCTCTCTCTGTATCTCTTCCCCTCTCTCTGTATCTCTTTCTCCCCCTCTCTGTATCTCTCCCCCTCTCTCTGTATCTCTCTCCCCCTCTCTCTGTATCTCTCTCCCTCCCTCTCTCTCTGTATCTCTTTCTCCCTCTGTCTGTCTCTCTCCCCCTCTCTCTGTCTCTCTTCTCCCCCTCCTCTGACTCTCCCACCTCTCTGTATCTCTCTTCCCATCTCTCGTATTATCCCCTCCTCTGTATCTCTCTCCCCTCTCTCTGTCTCTCTCCCCCTCTCTCTGTGTCTCTTTCTCCCCTCTCTCTGTATCTCTCTTCCCCTCTCTCTGTATTTATCCCCCTCTCTCTGTATCTCTCTCCCCCTCTCTCTGTATCTCTCTCCCCCTCTCTCTGTATCTCTTTCTCCTCATCTCTCTGTATCTCTCTCCCCCTCTCTCTGTATCTCTCTCCCCCTCTCTCTGTTTCTCTCACCCCCTCTCTCTGTATCTCTCTCCCCCTCTCTCTGTATCTCTCTCCCCCTCTCTCTGTTTCTCTCTCCCCCTCTCTCTGTATCTCTCTCACCCCCTCTCTCTGTATCTCTTTCTCCCCCTCTCTCTGTATCTCTCTTCCCCTCTCTCTGTATTATCCCCTCTCCTGATCTCTCCCCCCTCTCTCTGTATCTCTCTCCCCCTCTCTCTGTTTCTCTCTCCCTCTCTCTCTGTATCTCTTTCTCCCTCTCTGTCTCCCTCCCTCTCTCTCTGTATCTCTTCCCCTCTTTCTCTATCTCTTTCTCCTCATCTCTCTGTATCTCTCTCTCTGTCTCTCTCCCTCCTTCCCTCTCTGCATCTCTTTCTCCCTCTTCTCTGTATCTTTCTCCCCCTCTCTCTGTATCTTTCTCCCCCTCTCTATGTATCTTTCTCCTTCTCTCTGTATCTCTTTCTCCCTCTCTGTCTCCCTCCCTCCCTCTCTCTCTGTATCTCTTTCTCCCTCTGTCTCCCTCCCTCCCTCTCTCTCTGTATCTCTTCCCCTCTCTCTGTATCTCTTTCTCCCCATCTCTCTGTATCTCTCTCTCCCCTTCTCTCTCTGTCTCTCTCCCTCCTTCCCTCTCTGCATCTCTTTCTCCCCCTTCTCTGTATCTTTCTCCCTTTCTCTGTATCTTTCTCCTTCTCTCTGTATCTCTTTCTCCCTATCTCTCTGTATGTCTCTCTCCCCCTCTCTCTGTCTCTCTCCCTCCCTCTCTCTCTGTATCTCTTTCTCCCCCTCTCTCTGTCTCTCTCCCTCCCTCTCTCTCTGTATCTCTTTCTCCCCTCTCTCTGTGTCTCTTTCTCCCCCTCTCTCTGTATCTTTCTCCCCCTCTCTCTGTATCTATTTCTCCCTCTTTCTCCCCCTCTCTCTGTATCTCTTTCTCCCCCTCTCTCTGTATCTCTTTCTCCCCTCTCTCTGTATCTCTTTCTCCCCCTCTCTCTGTATCTCTTTCTCCCTCTTTCTCCCTCTCTCTCTGTATCTCTTTCTCCCCCTCTCTCTGTGTCTCTTTCTCCCCCTCTTTCTCTATCTCTTTCTCCCTCTTTCTTCCCCTCTCTCTGTATCTCTTTCTCCCCTTCTCTCTGTATCTCTTCCTCTCTCTCTTTATCTCTTTCTCCCCCTCTCTCTGTATCTCTTTCTCCCTCTCTCTGTATCTATTTCTCCCCCTCTTTCTCTATCTCTTTCTCCCTCTTTCTTCCTCTCTCTCTTTATCTCTTTCTCCCCATCTCTCTGTATGTCTCTCCCCCTCTCTGTCTCTCTCCCTCCCTCCCTCTCTGCATCTCTTTCTCCCTCTCTGTCTCTTTTTCCTCTCTTTCTTTCTAGCTCATCCAACATGGTTGTGTCTTCATGGCAGACATGCAGTGCTACATTTGTCCTGTAGTGACCACTGCAAGGAAAATGTGTGGATAGCCGGAGCTCGACTCTTGAATCAAATCGGTGTCGATCAAGTGATCGCCCGATCTAGTTCAATTGGAAGCCATTGCTGTGTTAGTCATTGGGCGGCCTGAGGCTATCTGCATTTTATTCTACTCCATTGTGGAAGCCAGAGGCAAGGTCATGGGGGCCAGGAATTTTTTCTCTCAATTTTTTTTTCATTCTGCTACTAAGAGCATCAAACGTTTGCACTGTCTGGGTCCTGCTTTTCTATGACACCATTTCATTGACCTGTGTGTAGACTGCCGGAGCTACACATTGATGAACGGGGTCACTGGATCCTGTCATTGGGATAGATGAGGTTCAGGACAGGATAGTTAAATGTCTAATGTACACAATTCCACAATTTTTCAGTTTTTAAAGTTTTTTTTCTCCTCCACTCACATCGAAAGCTGCCATCAAAAGTACAATTATTAAAGAGTAAAGCATTACTGAAGCTCAGATAAGAATATATAGGGCTCAGCTGTCAGGTCCCATGACTGATAGGTTCCAATAGATTGTCAGAATAACAACCAGCAGAATAGTTCTTGTTGCTTTGGATGTGACTAGAGCACAAATTATATTACAACAAGTAAACTGTAGTGCCGGTTGCAGATTGCTGAACAATGGTGACTGAACCCCCGTCATTCTGATGCATGAGGGTCTTAAATGTTTTATATAGGAATCCCACTTTAATTTCCATGAATTTAAAATTATAATATGTTTATAGTTTTACTCCATTCAAATCTAAAGCATCAAACCTACGATTCTGAAAGAACAATGCGTAACTGAAGCTAAGATAAGAATTCCATAGGGATCAGCTTTCAGGTCACATGGTTGACATATTCTAATAGATTGTTAGAATAACAACCAGCAATATAGTTGTTGTTGCTTTGGATGTGACTAGAGCACAAACTATATTAATGCCAAGTAAACTACAGCGGTGACTGCAGATTGCTGGACAGGGGTCACTGGACCCCCGTCATTCTGATAGGTGAGGTTTAGGACAGGGTAGTTAAATGTTTAATGTAGGAATATCTTTTTCATTTTCACAATTTTTCATTTTTTAACGTTTTTTTTTCTCCTCCATTCACATCTAAAGCATCAAAACTACAATTATTAGAGAGCAATGCGTTACTGAAGCTCTGATAAGAATATAAAGGGCTCAGCTGTCAGGTCACATGATTGACAGATTCTAATAGATTGTCAGAGTAACAACCAGCAGAATAGTTCTTGTTGCTTTGGATGTGACTAGAGCACAAACTATATCACGACAAGTAAAGTGCAGCAGCTTGCTGAACAAGGGTGACTGGACCCCCGTCATTCTGATGCATGAGGTAACAGACAGGATACTTAAATTTTTCATGTAGGAATCCCCCTTTAATTTTCCATTTCAATTATAATATGTTATTTTCTACTCTATTCACATCTAAAGCATCAAACCTACAATTCTGAAAGAACAATGCGTTACTGAAGCAAAGATAAGAATATAAAGGGCTCAGCTGTTAGGTCTCATGATTGACAGATTCTAACAGATTGTCAGAATAACAACCAGCAGAATAGTTCTTGTTGCTTTGGATGTGACTAGAGCACAAATTATATCACGACAATTAAACTGCAGCAGATTGCTGAACAGGGGTCACTGGACGCCGTCAGTCTGATAGGTGAGGTTTAGGACAGAGTAGTTAAATGTTTAATGTAGGAATCCCCCTTTAATTTCCATGAATTTACAATTCTAAAAAAAAATTTATTACTCTGTTCACATCTAAAGCATCAAACCTACAATTCTGAAAGAACAATGTGTTACTGAAGCTCTGATAAGAATGTATAGGGCTCAGCTGTCAGGTCTCATGATTGACAGATTCTCATAGATTGTTAGAATGACAATCAGCAGAATAGTTCTTGTTGCTTTGGATGTGACTAGAGCACAAACTATATTACGGCAAGTGAACTACATCGGTCACTGCAGATTGCTGAACAAGGGTGACTGGACGCCGTCATTCTGATAGGTGATGTTTAGGACGGGGTAGTTAAATATTTTATACAGGAATCCCCCTTTAACTTCTACGAATTTACCATTCCAATATGTTTTTTTCTCCTCCATTCACATCTAAATCTATGAAGCCTACAATTCTGAAAGAACAATGCATTACTGAAGCTCAGATAAGAATTCCATTGAGATCAGCTTTCAGGTCACATGACTGATAGGTTCTAATAACAACCAGCAGAACAGTTCTTGTTGCTTTGGATGTGACTAGAGCACACATTATATTACAATTAGTAAATTGCAGCCATGACTGCACAAGGGTGCTGAACAATGGTGACTGGACCCCCGTCATTCTGATGCTTGAGATTCCGGGCAGGATACTTAAATGTTTCATATAGGAATCCCCCTTTAATTTCTATGAATTTACAATTATAATCTTTTTTTCTACTCCAGTCACATATAAAGCATCAAACCTACAATTCTAGAAGAACAATGTGTTACTGAAACTCTGATAAGAATGTATAGGGCTCAGCTGTCAGGTCACATGATTGACAGATTCTAATAGATTGTTAGAATAACAACCAGCAGAATAGTTCTTGTTGCTTTGGATGTGACTAGAGCACAAAATATATCACGACAATTAAACTGCAGCAGATTGCTGAACAGGGGTCACTGGACGCCGTCATTCTACTAGGTGAAGTTGTAAAGTCAAAATGTTTAATGCAGAAATCCCCCCTTAAATTCCATGATTTTTCAGTTTTTAATTTTTTTCCTCCACTCACATCTAAAGCTGCCATCAAAACTACAATTATTAAAGGGAAATGCATTACTGAAGATCTGATGAGTATGTATGGGGCTCAGCTGTCAAATCTCATGACTGATAGGTTCCAATAGATTGTCAGAGTAACAACCAGAAGAATAGTTCTTGTTGCTTTGGATGTGACTAGAGCACAAATTATATCATGACATGTAAACTACAGCGGTGACTGCAAATTGCTGGGCAAGGGTGACTGTACCCCCGTCATTCTGATTCATGATAATTACATGAATTTACAATTATAATATTTTTTTTTCTACTCCATTCACATCTAAAGCATCAAACTTATAATTCTGAAAGAACAAGGCGTTACTGAGGCTCACATAAGAATTCCATAGGGCTCAGCTGTCAGGTCCCATGACTGTTAGGTTCCAATAGATTGTCAGAGTATCAACCACCAGAATAGTTTTTGTTGCTTTGGATGTGACTAGAGCACAAACTATATTACAGCAAGTGAACTACAGCGGTGACTGCAGATTGCAGAACAGGGGTCACTGGACCCCCGTCATTCTGATAGGTGAGGTTTAGGACAGGGTAGTTAAATGTTTAATGTAGGAATACCTTTTTAATTTCCACAATTTTTCAGTTTTTTAATTTTTTTCTCCTCCATTCACATCTAAAGCATCAAAACTACAATTATTAGAGAGCAATGCGGTACTGAAGCTCTGATAATAATATAAAGGGCTCAGCTGTCAGGTCTCATGATTAACAGATTCTAATAGATTGTCAGAGTAACAACCAGCAGAATAGTTATTGTTGCTTTGGATGTGACTAGAGCACAAACTATATCACGACAGGTAAACTGCAGCAGCTTGCTGAACAAGGGTGACTGGGCCCTCGTCATTCTAATGCATCGGGTTCCAGACGGGATACTTAAATTTTTCATATAGAAATCCCCCTTTAATTTTCCATTTCAATTATAATATGTTATTTTCTACTCTATTCACATCTAAAGCATCAAACCTACAATTCTGAAAGAACAATGCGTTACTGAAGCTCAGATAAGAATATAAAGGGCTCGGCTGTCAGGTCTCATGATTGACAGATTCTAATAGATTGTCAGAATAACAACCAGCGGAATAGTTATTGTTGATTTGGATGTGACTAGAGAACAAACTCTATCACGACAAGTAAACTGCAGTGCCGGTTGCAGATTGCTGAACAAGGTTGGCTGGGCCCCTGTCATTCTGATGCATGAGGCTCAGGACTAATGTATTGTTAATAGATTGTTAGAATAACAACCAGCAGAATAGTTCTTGTTGCTTTGGATGTGACTAGAGCACAAATTTTATTACGACAAGTAAACTGCAGCAGTGACTGCAGATTGCTGAAAAAGTGTGACTGGACCCCCGTCATTCTGATGCATGAGATTCCGGGCAGGATACTTAAATGTTTCATATAGGAATCCCCCTTTAATTTCTATGAATTTACAATTATATGTTTTTTTCTACTCCAGTCACATATAAAGCATCAAACCTACAATTCTGGAAGAACAATGCGTTACAAATTTTATTACGACAAGTAAACTGCAGCAGTGACTGCTGAACAGGGGCCAACTGTCAGGTCACTAGTCTGGGATGACGGGGATGGGTAAGCGAAGGAAGGCGACCACTGTAGTTTACTTGCTGTAATGCATTTCCCTTTAATAATTGTAGTTTTGATGGCAGCTTTAGATGTGAGTGGAGGAAAAAAATTAAAAACTGAAAAATCATGGAATTTAAAGGGGGATTTCTGCATTAAACATTTTGACTTTACAACTTCACCTATTAGAATGACGGCGTCCAGTGACCCCTGTTCAGCAATCTGCTGCAGTTTAATTGTCGTGATATATTTTGTGCTCTAGTCACATCCAAAGCAACAAGACCTATTCTGCTTGTTATTCTAACATTCTATCGGAATCTGTCAATCATGTGACCTGACAGCTGATCTCTATTGAATTCTTATCTTTGCTTCAGTAACATATTGTTCTTTCAGAATTGTAGGTTTGATGCTTTAGATGAGATTGTCAGAGTAGGCGAATGGTCACTGCTGCTTTGGATGTGACTAGAGCAGAAATGATGTGACTCTGAAATAGTGACAAAGTGATGTTTCTGTAAATGTATCGGCTGCAGCGATGTCGAATGTTGGTGAAAAGCGGAGTTTTCCTTTAATGATAAATAAATAAATAAAATTAAATAATAAATAAATAAATTATATAATATAATCATTTTTAAATAGATGGAGGAAATGATAATTATCCGAGACTTTCGGCTTTCCCCGCAGATGACATTTCATGGCAGGAACCCAGAGTCTGTCAACGCTTTGAGGGAGCGATCTATTTATCTTTGAAGGCTACAAGCTGTTCCCTTATGCAGCAATTTCCTGCCATAATTGATACATTAGATTAGGAGTAATAAAACCGCTTTATAATTTGTTGCGGAGGGAGGGGGGATAGATGTAAGGATCGGCCCAATGAGCACCGAGATCCCTACCGACCCTCCCAACCAGGGCTGTGGAGTCGGCAAGCCAAAGCCCCGACTCAGACTCCTCAATTTCCCAAACCTCCGACTCCCGACTCCTGACTCCCTCATACATGGCGCATGTTTAAGTGATAACTTAAACTTATGATACAATAATCAAGCTATTTAGGTAGAACAGACACTGACAAGCAAAAGGGTAACAATGTTTTGATCTTTTGAACACTTGTGGGTAGAGTTAAAGAAAAAGCTGTATTTGTATCCAAGTCCAGTCTGCACCAACATTGGAATCAGATTTTGTTCAAGATATGCTTGAATCTGATCCAGAGCCCAGAAGGATTCAGGCAGTAGTGAAAACCAAAGGTGGATTTCCCAAATACTAACAAAATAATAGAAATTAACACTTTGATTTTTAGTAGCAAAACAGTAACAATGCAGTTACAGGAAAGAATCTGCAGAACTAAGCAGATGCTAAATACTTGCAGGTCTCATTTATGTATAAGATAGGTAAGATGACTGTATATAAAATTACAGTAGCCTCATGTACAAAGCTGTAGTGGATGGTGAGATATGGAGCCTGAAAGTCACAAGGTCAGGACATTGTTACCCGTTCGCTTGTCAGTGTAAAATATATTTATTGGATACGACTTTAGGACACAAAAAAATTGTAAATATGCAAAACACTGCAGGAACATTTGTGGAGTCTCTGAATTTGTTCTGAGAAATAGTATTGCCTCCATCAGATCCTGCATACATGACCTCACATCTGATCTCATTATTTCCAGGCTAGAGAACGGCCTCTCTACACTAACTTGGGGGCAAAGCGGTGACCACAGGGGCAACATCTCTAACAATGTCAGGGTATAAAGGAATTGCCTCAGCCACAGTCAGTTTTGATGAATGGTTGATCTTCTACTTCTTTGAAAGCAGGAGAAAAATGTTGCTGCAATCTGTTTGCTCTGGGAGCAGAATCTTCTCCCCTGAGGCAGCGCTTTGCCTGCTCCATGTCATCAATTACACTCCTCATGTGATAAGGCTGAAGATATGGGAGCAGGAGCACTGGCCGGACCCAATTCCTCTTGCTCTTTGCATCCAACTAACTGGACCAACTCATTATATAGTTTGGGAGTCGGAGTCGGTCCCTTTTATGACGACTCCGACTCCTGCAAAATAGGCACCGACTCCACAGCCCTGCTCCCAACCCCCCTGCCATATGGATGCTTAGGTGGTGCACTATGGGTGCTGCAATCGTCTTCCCATTGGTAGTTTCTGTAATAGAGCTGCAGTGTAAAGCATGGTGGAGACAGGATCGAGGCTCTTATGAGACAGGAGGCGGATTTCAAACTAGCTTGAACCGTCATAGACAATACAGCCCAATAGCAATGCATTCATTCTCTAGGAATATCTAGCCACATGCAAGCTATGGAGTTGTGACCTCTGTGATCACACATGTAGGGGGCGCTACAGATCACCTGACACCTGAGGACTGTATAGTAGTATAATTACATAGGGTATAGCATGGTTATTAGATGAATTTTTGAATGGAGATGGTATTTAATAAGTGTACGCTGGTATTTTTGTGCACCGCATGGCGGTATTTGCTTTGGCAGGATGTGGCGCTATTACTTAGACCCAAGGCTGCCATCAGTTATCTATTAAACCAAATCAAATGGGGCCCCCACCCATTACTAGTTCCTCTTTTTTAACATATTACTGGGCCCCTTTTTGATTAGTCCAATTTAACACTGACCAGAAACCCTAAGCACAGCACTATGTAGTAGACCCTGAGTGAGGCTGACAGGTCTGCTAACCGCTAAAAACCCAAACCCTGAACCCAATTTAGGGTTAGGGTTGATTTTTTTTTTTTGTGGGCAATTTCTGCCCAAATTCGATTTGGTCCAAACCAAATGAAAACGCTTCCATTCAGCGCCAATTCAACAATGACCCAAATCTGATGGGGATTGATACAGGTTGGGTCAGCCCCCCCTCCATCATGAAGCATCACCGGCCCAAGGACCCCATGAGATTTGCTCACTTTTTGTCTTCTCACTTTTTTAATGAAGTGATTGTAACGACCTGGAGTAGTGTTTCCTCTGGACCGCCACAAGGGGGGGTACAGGCCACACCATCGAGCGGAGTCTAAGTGGGTCCGGGTTTTCACCAGAGCCCGCAGCAAAGCAGGATGGACTTGCCGCGGCGGGATTCCACCAGATCGCTACCCTTGATGTGACATGCTTGCGGAGGGAGCCGAGGTGCAACGTGGTACAGAATCGGTAGACAGACCCGAAGGTCAGGGCAGGCGGCGAAGATTCATGGTCGAAGAACGTGAGCAAACGGGACTGGTACACGGAAATGGCAAACCGGACTTCAGGAAGGCTTCCTCGCATAGGTAACGGCTTTCAAGTCAGGCGAGAAGACCAAAATGTCGTCCAGGTACACGATAACGCAGGTGATCCCGGAAAATCTTGTTAACGAACACCTGGAAGACCGCCAAAGCACTGCACAGTCCAAAGGGCATAACTAAATACTCAAAATGCCTGTCGCGGGTTTTAAATGCCGTTTTCCACTCATCACCCTCCCGAATATGGATGAGATTATAGGCCCCTCCGCAAGTCCAACTTGGAGAAAATCCTGGCTCCCTGAAGCTGATCGAAAGGCTCCGTGATTAGCAGAGGCATGCTGGAGGTGGAGCCATTATAGAGGGTCAGCGGCCAGCAATCAACCAATTACCGGTGCGCTGGCCCTTTAAATCTAAGAGAGGCCGCGCGCCCTAAGGCCCTGTTCATATGGCGGAATTGGCCGCGGGTTTGGGCGCGGTTTCCGCAGCCAAAACCTCGTCCAAATCGCGCCCCAAATGCCCCCAGTTCCTATGGGAAATCGCGTTGCTATTTACACGCCACGGTGGTGTCGCCTCGGGTTTGGCCACGGATTTCGGCGCGGGTGCTGCGCGGCTGGTTTGCCCTGCCTATTATTTTGTATGGGGGAAAACCTCGCCGCAACCCGTGCACCACCTGCGCTGCGACTGCACCGAAAACCTCGCCGTGACCGTGACACAAAACCGCGCCAGGAGATGCGAGTTTGAGGCGAGGTTTGGACAAGGTGTTGGCCGCGGCAACCGCGCCGAAACCCGTGGCCAAAGGAGCGAGAATGTGCGTGACGGCCGGCTGGTGGATGTGAAGAAGCAGGAGCGCGGCTAGGTGAGTAGATGCGCCCAAGAAAGCGAGTGCACCCATGGCCCGATATGTGGACCATGGCGCCTCTCGCTCCCGGTGCGAGGAGACTCACAGGGGCACGAGTGCGCCCACAGCCTGACCTGCGGGCCGCGGCACCACTCATGACAGTGATGATTTCTGAAACCTTTGGGGGCCATAGAGAGGAGCCAGTTATGTAAAAGAATATATGGTTAAGCCCGGGGATATGGAATTCTCCAATCCTTATAAATGAATGTGATGAAAACACAATCCACCACTGACCCACCGGGAGCACCTCACTTGAGGGATCACTAGCAAGTGCCCTACATTTCTGCCAGTGTAATAAGTGGAGGGATTTGCTGGTAAACTGAACCCACAGATGGCATAAAACATACTTGAACTTTCCGTTACCTTTCAGCATAGGCTGTCCTGGGTGTGCACAATGGAGTGGGGGTATTTCTGGACATTATATCATTTTGAATTTTTCACCAGTTTTTATCTTTGCCGGGTCACTCTCTAATTTTCAGTTGTCCTTGAGCAGTGGATGGAGAAGAGCTGCTATGTCTTCCATACACTGCATTAGCTACTATGATATCTCCCCATACATCACACTAGCTGCTATGATGTCTCCCATACATCACACTAGCTGCTATGATGTCTCCCATACACAGCACTAGCTGCTATGATGTCTCCCATACACAGCACTAGCTGCTATGATGTCTCCCATACACAGCACTAGCTGCTATGATGCCTCCCATACTCTGTCCCAGCTGCTAAGATGTCTCCCATACACTACACTAGCTGCTTTATCTCCCATACATTACACTAGCTGCTATGTCTCCCATACACTAAACTAGCTGCTATGAGTTCTCCCATACACTGCACTAGCAGCTATGATGTCTCCCATACACTGCATTGGCAGCTATGATGTCTCCCATACACTGCACTAGCTGCTGTGATGTCTCCCATACACTGCACCAGCTGCTATGATGTCTCCCATACACTGCACTAGCTGCTGTGATGTCTCCCATACACTGCACCTGCTTGATGTCTCCCATACACTGCACTAGCTGCTATGATGTCTCCCATACACTACACAAGCTGCTATGATGTCTCCCATACACTGCACTAGCTGCTATGATGTCTCCCATACACTGCACTAGCTGCTATGATGTCTCCCCATACACTGCACCAGCTGCTATGATATCTCCCATACACTATACTAGCTGCTGTGATGTCTTCCATACACTGCACTTTCTTGATGTCTCCCCATACACTGCACCAGCTGCTATGTTGTCTCTCATACACTGCACCGGCTGTTATGATGTCTCCCAACAACTGCACCAGCTGCTATGATGTCTCCCATACACTGACACTAGCTGCTATGATGTCTCCCCATACCTGCACCTAGCTGCTATGTTTCCCATACACTGCACCAGCTGCTATTATGTCTCCCATACACACTGCACCGGCTGTTATGATGTCTCACATACACTGCACTTTTTTGATGTCTCCCCATACACTGCAATAACTGCTATGATGTCTCCCATACACTGGGCCAGCTGCTATCATGTCTCCCACAAGCTGCACCAGCTGCTATGATGTCTCCCATACACTGCACTAGCTGCTATGATGTCTCCCCATACCCTGCACCAGCTGCTATGTTTCCCATACTATGTACCAGCTGCTATGATGTCTCCCATACACTGCACCAGCTGCTATGATGTCCACAGAAGTAAGATAAAATACTCACTAGAGCTGTCTCTGTGTCTTTGTCTCTCTGCCTTTGTATCTCTATAGCCTTACCCCTGTCATCCCCCTCCCCTCTCCATAGACTTCTCCTAGACCTATCTGTGTGATTTGTATCATATGCAATTACTGTACATCACTTTGTTTTAGCGTGTTACTGATAAACTAACAAGAAAAGTGAAAGCTGAAGTTACTGGTTAATTGTGGAGATGATATGGTGACCTTGAAGGTGAACTGAGGCTCTCATGACGAACATACTGCTTCAGAAGTGGAGGCAGTTTAGTAGTCAGATGGCTTGTAGGGAGAATTGTCTCTTCTTGTGGTGACCACCTTCTGGTATAGGGAGTTTTTTGGGCCAAGCAGAGTTGCTGGGAATAAGGGTATGTAAATTAGCTCTCATCCAGAAGAAAGAAAGCGGTCTCTCTAGTGCCACCTATTGGAAGTAGCTTCGCTGTAAGTCATTGTCCAATCCATAAAAGAGCCTGGTAACATGGTTTCTTATGTCTGGAGGAGATTCTGATTTGCCTGAGGATCCCTAGTCGTGTCCCAAAGTTCTTTTATTAGTCGTACATTAACTTACAAGAAAGCTACCTCCAAATGGTGGCGCTGGCGAGACGGCGCTTCTCCTTCTGGTGGAGTGCTCATTGGCATGACATGAAGTCAGTGCACACGTTGGCTGCTCCAGGCGCAGCAGATCATCTTCTATTGAGCTTTCCACATGACCTCCATTGTCTTGTGTCTACAAAAAGATTCTTATCAATGCACAAAATCATGTGAGATGGAGTGAGGCAGAGGTGGGATGCTTCACCCCCGCCCTGGGCCTTATCTCCTCATGGATAGACTTCTCCACAGATCTTTGAGTCTCTTTCTATGAGAATACAAAGCCCACGGCTCCTGTCCCCATTGTAGGAGATCATTTGATTTCCTGTCTTTATAGAGTCACCTTCAGAGGCTTTTTCCAAAATGCTTTTCTTTGTCTTGTCCGGAACGTTCCTTCCTGTGTTCCGTCAAGAACTTCAAATTACCCTCATCCTTTTCTCTTTACTGACAATTGTATCTTGTCCTTTCCTCATGAAAACTTGGATACTACATGGAGAGTGTCCAGCGGCATTTCTACAGCATAGCTCACATATAGAACTATAGCTCTCATCTCCCTCTCGTGTGTATCTTAATATATATCAAATTTATGTCTCTCATATCTATCTATCTATCTATCTATCTCATATCTATCTATCTATCTATCTCATATATCTATCTATCTCATATCTATCTATCTATCTATCTATCTCTATCTATCTATCTATCTATCTATCTCATATCTATCTATACTACTCCTATCTATCTCCTATCTACTATCCATATCTATCTATCTATCATCATATCTATCTATCTATCTATCTATCTATCCATATCATCATATCTATCTATCTCATATCTATCCCTATCTATCTATCTATCTATCTATCTCATACTATCTATCTATCTACTATCTATCTATCTCATATCTATCTATCTATATCTCATATCTATCTATCTATCTATCTATCTATCTCATATCTATCATCCTATAATCTATCTATCTATCAATCTATCTATCTTCTATCTCAATCTTCTATCTATTCTCATATCCTATCTATCTCATATCTATCATCTATCTCATATCAATTCTATCTATCTCATATCTATCATCAATCTATCATCTATCTATCTCATATCTATCTATCTATCTATCTACTCATATCTATCTATCAGATCTATCTCATAACTATCTATCTATCTATCAGCTATCTATCTCATAACTAGCTCAGTTCTATCTCAGTACTATCTCGATATATCTATAGATCATAGCTACATCCCATACTAGCTATCATCAATCTATCTATCTATTAGCTATCTATCTATACGACACTATTCAATAATACTATCTACTATTATCTATCTATCATCTAATCTCATATCTACTATCTCATATCTACTATCTATCTATCAATCGCATATCTACTATCCTCATCTCATATCTACCTACTCATACATCTATCTCATAGCTACCTCTAATCTATCTCTATCCCATATTATCTTCCATATCATATCTCTATCCCACTATCTATCTATCTCATATCTATCCTCTACATATCTACTCCCATGATCCTATCTCATACTATCTCATATCATCTACTCTCCCATATCTATCTATCTCATAATATCCTATCTCATATCATCATCTACTATCACTATCTATCTATCTATCTCATGACTCCATCTATCCATATCTATCCTGCCTCCCATACATCTATCTATCTATCACTCTACAATCTATCTACATACTATCTCCTATCCTACATCTTATCTCATATCTATCGCCCTATCTATCCTATCCTCATATCTATCTACTTCTATCATTATCTATCTAATGTCTATCTATCTCATATCTATATATCTACCTATCTATCTTTCATTCTCACATCATTTATCTTGTTCATATATCATGTATCTCATACCTGCTCATATCTATAAATTCTCTCATACCTCCTATGTTCATGTCCAATTTCATACTAGTTATTATGTATCTTTCTGTTCACCTACTACAATATAATAGAAGATAGATAATATGAGTAGATAGATATGATAGCCATAGATACATAGATAATATTGAGCTACTCAGATATATCGATATGAGATAAATAATTATGAATAGAATAGATCTATATGAGTCATGATAATAGATAGATAGATATCGAGATAGATAGATATAGATAGAAAGATACTGTAGATAGATATGGTTGATAGATAGACTGATAGATAGATAGATAGATAATATAATAGATAGGATAATAATAATCATGAATAGATAGAAGAATAGATAGATCAGATCTGAGCATAGATCATATATGAGATGATAGATATGAATCTAGATAGAATGAATAAATAGTTTAGAAACTAGGAATAATAGATATAGGAGATAGATAAATAAATGAATAATAGGAATAGAAATGAGGAAATCATGCTGTAGATATAGAATAGATACATCATCTCCTGAGCCTGCCCCATACATCATCTCCTGAGCCTGCCCCCTACATCATCTCCTGAGCCTGCCCCATACATCATCTCCTGAGCCTGCCCCCTACATCTTTCCTGAGCCTGCCCCCTACATCTTTCCTGAGCCTGCCCCTTACATCTTTCCTGAGCCTGTCCCCTACATTATCTCCTGAGCCTGCCCCATACATCATCTCCTGAGCCTGCCCCAAACATCATCTCCTGAGCCTGCCCCATAGATCATCTCCTGAGCCTGTCCCCTACATCTTTCCTGAGCCTGCCCTTACATCATCTCCTGAGCCTGCCCCCTACATCTTTCCTGAGCCTGCCCCATACATCATCTCCTGAGCCTGCCCCTACATCATCTCCTGAGCCTGCCCCCTACATCATCTCCTGAGCCTGCCCCTACATCATCTCCTGAGCCTGCCCCAAACATCATCTCCTGAGCCTGCCCCCCTACATCACCTCCTGAGCCTGCCCCCCTGAGCCTGCCCCCTACATCATCTCCTGAGCCTGCCCCATACATCTTTCCTGAGCCTGCCCCCTACATCATCTCCTGAGCCTGCCCCATAGGTCATCTCCTGAGCCTGCCCCATACATCATCTCCTGAGCCTGCCCCATACATCATCTCCTGAGCCTGCCCCTACATCATCTCCTGAGCCTGCCCCATACATCATCTCCTGAGCCTGCCCCATACATCTTTCCTGAGCCTGCCCCTTACATCTTTCCTGAGCCTGTCCCCTACATTATCTCCTGAGCCTGCCCCATACATCATCTCCTGAGCCTGCCCCCTACATCATCTCCTGAGCCTGCCCCATACATCATCTCCTGAGCCTGCCCCATACATCATCTCCTGAGCCTGCCCCCTACATCTTTCCTGAGCCTGCCCCCTACATCTTTCCTGAGCCTGCCCCCTACATCTTTCCTGAGCCTGCCCCTTACATCTTTCCTGAGCCTGTCCCCTACATCATCTCCTGAGCCTGCCCCTACATCATCTCCTGAGCCTGCCCCTACATCATCTCCTGAGCCTGCCCCCTACAACATCTCCTGAGCTTGCCCCATACATTTTTCCTGAGCCTGCCCCATACATCTTTCCTGAGCCTGCCCTCTACATCCTCTCTTGAGCCTGCCCCCTACATCATCTCCTGAGCCTGCCCCCTACATCATGTCCTGAGCCTGCCCCCTACATCATCTCCTGAGCCTGTCCCCTACATCATCTCCTGAGCGTGCCCCATAAATCTTTCCTGAGCCTGCCCCCTACATCATCTCCTGAGCCTGCCCATACATCATCTCCTGAGCCTGCCCCATACATCTTTCCTGAGCCTGCCCCTACATCATCTCCTGAGCCTGCCCCCTACATCACCTCCTGAGCCTGCCCCCTACATCATCTCCTGAGCCTGCCCCCTACATCATCTCCTGAGCCTGCCCCCTACATCATCTCCTGAGCCTGCCCCTACATCATCTCCTGAGCCTGCCCCATACATCATCTCCTGAGCCTGCCCCATACATCATCTCCTGAGCCTGCCCCATACATCATCTCCTGAGCCTGCCCCATACATCATCTCCTGAGCCTGCCCCCTACATCATCTCCTGAGCCTGCCCCATACATCTTTCCTGAGCCTGCCCCATACATCATCTCCTGAGCCTGCCCCCTACATCATCTCCTGAGCCTGACCCCTACATCATCTCCTGAGCCTGACCCCTACAAAAAAACCATGACCTGCCCCTACATCATCTCCTGAGCCTGCCCCAAACATCATCTCCTGAGCCTGCCCCATACATCATCTCCTGAGCCTGCCCCATACATCATCTCCTGAGCCTGCCCCCTACATCATCTCCTGAGCCTGCCCCCTACATCATCTCCTGAGCCTGCCCCCTACATCATCTCCTGAGCCTGCCCCCTACATCATCTCCTGAGCCTGCCCCATACTCATCTTTCCCACCTGCCCCACATCACTCCTGAAACCTGCCCCCTACAATCATCTCCTGACCTGCCCCTGTACGAAAACACCTAGTCCGCCGCCCCTTAGGGGCGACGGCCTGACTTGGGTTATCTCACTTGGCGCTGCCCCAGGGACTCAAGTCAGCCAGATTCTTTTCCCCTGTAACCCTTGCCCACACTGCATAGGGAAACAACAATGCTGCCACCAATTCGCTCGTTTAGTTATAAGCCGGGTCCGTTTACCGACTATGCAGGTCGGAACCAACCCTTTTTAGCTATAAATATAACCGAAATTAGCGCTGAGGCCGTTTACAAACAACTAACTCAGATTAAAAAATTTTTTAGATTTAATTCCTTTAAGGGCACCTAAACGTTTAAAATTTACAAGATGGGTAATAATTTAAAATGGTCAAAGAGAGGCCAAAAACAATTATGGATCAGCAAAAGCATTAAAAAAAATCAATTTCCTTTTTGCTTGGGGCCCCCGCATGGGGCATATTTTTTTTCCTGGCTGGCGGCGGATTCCGAACTTTTTTTAGGGGGCCCCCCTCCTGGGTCAACAGAAGAGCCCCCCCTGGTCGGTTATATCTGTGAGGGGGTAGCCCACTTGGCAGCCCCCTACACACCCCTGGGACGGTCTATAAACCCCTCCCACTCAGGTCATGCAGTTTCTGATACAAACCCAAAAAATGGACTATAACTCGGCAGGCATTGGCACAAAAACCGAGCCGGTGGTACCATCAGAACCAGCTGGACTTTCCTGACGCCTGGATATGAGACAGCCTATCTTATGGACCCTGTGGGCCGTTTCTGGATATCTCAGTCCCCAATGCGTCCTGGGAACCTGGAAATGGGAATGTGCGTGCGGGAGAGTTCCATATTTTGAGATATGAACTCGCCATGGACCAGTTAGGTAGCTGGCGCCTATAAATCGATATGAAATATCGGAGACGACCCGACTGGGCTGAATTGAGCAAAGTCTTTGAAGCTTGCGAGCTTGGACCCGTATTTGTTCAGTGCAAAATTTGGTTCATGAGGATCCTTTCATGGGTTGACACCCATGCTGTGGGACTTCCTACAGAGGCATTGGGAAGAGAGCTGTGCTGATTAAACATGTAAATTGAGCTTGTCCTGTGGTGGGGGAAGCTGTGTTCTGACTAGTTAGAGGTTGGGGGAGAGAACTGTAAGTGGGGGATCGTGAAGTAAATTTTTCCTCCCCCCAAACCTCCCCCCTAATTTTTTCCCGAGCCTGCCCATTTTAAATTTCCTGAGCCCGCCCCTACATCTTCCTGGCCTGCCCCCCCCCCCGTCGCCCCCCACATTTTCTACTGAGGCCTCCCTAATATCTCCTGAGTGCCACCATTTTATGGAAAACTTTTCCCGGCCTGCCCCTAAATCTCTGGCCCGCCCCCCATCTTCCTGAGCCTGCCCCCAACATTTTCCTGAGCTGCCCCCCACATCATCTCTGAGCCTGCCCCTCTCATCTCTGAGCCTGCCCCCTAATCATCTCCCTGAGCTGCCCCTCATATCTTGAGCTGCCCCCCTTACCATTCATCCCCCCCTACCCCCGGGCCCACATTATGTCCCGAGCTGCCCCATAAAATCATTTTTTGACCTGCCCTTAATCATCTCCGGCCCGCACTACTCTCTCCTGAGCCTGCCCCCAAAATCATCTCCTGAGCTGCCCCCCACATCATTCCTGAGCCTGCCCCCTACATCATCTCCTGAGCCTGCCCATACATCATCTCCTAGTTTTTGATAAATATGTTCCATCCTCCATTGTAGAAAGTCGGCCTGCTCTGTAGACAAGGAAAAACATGAAAAAAAAACAAACAGCCATGCTGCCGCTCCCAATAATCCCCTTTTTACTGATAAGGGCATAAAAACCGAAAAGCCTCACCTATCACCCTTGTTGCCTATAGCAACCAATCAGAGCTCAGTTTTCAACTGTATGCTGTGACCCGCTGCTATAGGCAACAAGGCCATTTTTCAGATTTTGATAAATCAGAGCTCAGCTTTCACACCTGTTGCCCATAGCAACCAATAGAGCTCAGTTTCACACCTGTTTCCCTTAGAACCCCAAACAGAGCCAGCATTTTTACCTGTTCCCAAACAACCCTTTAGAGTTTTGCTTTACACCTGTTGCCCCTAGCAACCAATCAGAGCTCAGCTTTCGATTCTATGCCGTGACCTGTTGCTATGGACACAAGGCCAGTTTTCAGATGCGATAAATAAGGCTCATCCTTTATCACAGAAATGTCTGCCTGCTCTACAGACGAGCAGGGAAAAAAACAGACAAAAAACAACCATGTCGCTCGCTCCGAAGATGCCTATACTAGGAATCAGCCCCCCTATCACCCTTTGTCACCCATAGCAACCAAACAGAGCTCAGCTTTCACACCTGTTGCCCATGGCAACCAATCAGAGCTCAGCGCTCACACTGGTTACCAATAGCAACCAATCAGAGGTCAGCTTTCACACTTGTTACCCATAGCAACCAATCAGAGCTCAGCTTTCACACTTGTAATCCATAGCAACCAATCAGAGCTCAGCTTTCACACGTGTTACCCATAGCAACCAATCAGAGCTCAGCTTTGATTCTATGCTGTCGACGGTAGCTAAGGGCAACAACGCCAGTAATTAGTTTTTGATGAATACGTCCCATCCTTCATCGTAGAAAAGTCCGCCTGCTGTGTAGACGAGCAAAGACGTAAAAAAAAAATCCCCAATGTCCCTTAGCAACAGCCCTGACCTTGGGCAAGCGCTATTAGTAAAATAGATCATCCCTCCCGCTGCCGCCGCCGCCGCCTCCGTAATCACTTGTGCTCTAGTCTTGGCCTCAGGTAATCAGAAAAAATACCAACAAAAAAACAAAAAAAAATTAGTTTGTTTGTTGAATATTTAAAGGGCCGGCGCCGCTCTGGGACGGCGTGTTCTCCCTATTGATTTGGGTGGGAAGGCGCTGGCGGGCTACTTGTTCCTGTTGGAAATCGTGGGGAAGCAGATTCGTGCAGATTCCTTGAGCCGGTGAAGGAGCGGAGACAACGTCTCAATTATTTATAAGATGACCTCTGCCGCCGCGGCCCATGTTTTATTCATGCCTGTTTGTTCTTCGCTGATATCCACCCGCCAGACACAACTCTCCTCCAATTTAAATCCAGATAAAGGGACGGCTCCATCTGTCTCCCCCACTCGCTTTTTTATTTCCCAATTACCCCGCCGCTCCGAGCTGCAAACATGTTCCGGAAAACAAGAGAATTTTTTATTCCATTTCTTAAGGTGAAATATCTCGCCGTGAGATCGAGCGCCAAAGCGTTTAAAGGGAGAGGACGGGGCTTTGTGACACCAGATCCCAATCGTGTAAAGTTCTGCCACTTTCTGATAGATGGCGAGATCACTGCTTGATGTCGGTGAATGGGAAAGTGAACCCGTTTGGACCAAGTATCAGTGGTCTCTTTGACAAGCCGTGCATCAGAATGAGTATTGGCACCTCAAAGGGGGCACTGTGACTGACACTTAAAGGGGCACTGAGGCTGACAATGGTATGGGGGCACTGTGACTGACACTTACAGGGGCACTGAGGCTGAAAATGGTATGGGGGCACTGTGACTGACCCTGAAAGGGGCACTGAGGCTGAAAATGGTGTGGGGGCACTGTGACTGACACTTACAGGGGCACTGAGGCTGAAAATGGTATGGGGGCACTGTGACTGACACTTAAAGGGGCACTGAGGCTGACAATGGTGTGGGGGCACTGTAGCGGGCACTAAAAGGTGCACTGAGGCTGACAATGGTATGGGGGCACGGTGGCTGGCACTGTTTTGCGGGGACTGTAGCTGGCACTTAAGAGGGCACTAAAGCTGACAATGGTATGGGGGCACTGTAGCTGGCACTGTTATGCGGGCACTAAAAGGGGCACTGCGGGTGACAATGGTGTGGTGGCACTGTAGCTGGCACTGTTATGCTGGCATTAAAAGGGGCACTGAGGCTGACAACGGTATGGGGGCACTGTAGATGGCACTGTTATGCGGGGACTGTAGCTGGAACTTAAGAGGGCACTAAGGCTGACAATGGTATTGGGGCACTGTATAGCACTGTTACGCTGGCACTAAAAGGAGAACTGAGGCTGGCACTGTTATGCGGGGACTGTAGCTGGCACTTAAAAGGGCACTGAGGCTGACAATGGTATGGGAGCACTGTAGCTGGCACTGTTATGCTGGCACTAAAAGGGGAACTGAGGCTGACAATGTTATGGAGGCACTGTAGCTGGCACTAAAAGTGGCACTTAGGCCGACAATGGTATACTGGCACTGTAGCTGGCACTAAAAGGGACACTGAGGCTGACAATGGTATGGGGACACTGTAGCTGGCACTGTTATGTGGGCACTAATAGGGGCACTGTGGGCGACAATGGTGTAGTGGCACTGTAGCTAGCACTGTTAGGCTGGCACTTAAAGGGGAACTGAGGCTGACAATGGTATGGGGCACTGTGGCTGGCACTAAAAGCAGCACTTAGGTCGACAATGGTGTACTGGCACTGTAGCTGATACTTAAAGGGGCACTGTGGCTGAAATTCAAAAATTTAAAGGGCACACTATGACTGGCCATGGTATGGGGGCACTGTGGCTGAGTTTTCTCCCTTTGGGGAAAGAATGTTTCCGTTTACTGACAGCAAGCAGAACATTTAAAATTGAATTGAATTGAAACACAAAGTATTGGCACCTCAAAGGGGGCACTGTGACTGACACTAAAAGGGGCACTGAGGCTGACAATGGTATGGGGGCACTGTAGCTGGCACTGTTATGCAGGGACTGTAGCTGGCACTTAAAAGGGCACTAAGGCTGACAATGGTATCGGGGCACTATAGCTGGCACTAAAAGGGAGAGTGAGGCTGACAATGGTATACTGGCACTGTAGCTGGCACTAAAAGGGGCACTGAGGCTGACTTGGTATGGGGGCCCACTGTAGCTGCAGTGTTATGCGGGAAACTAATAGGGGCACTGAGGCTGACATGGTATGGCGGGCACTGTGGCTGGCTCGGTTATTCGGGCGCTATAGCTGACACTTAAAGGCGCACTGTGGCTGAAATTTAAAAATATAAAGGGCACACTGTGGCTGGCCATGGTATGGGGGCAGTGTGGCTGAGTTTCCTCCCTTTTGGGGAGAGAATGTTTCCATTTGCTGACAGCAAGCAGAAGATTTAAAATTGTTGAATGGAAACACAAAGTATTGGCACCTCAAAGGGGGCACTGTGACTGACACTTAAAGGGGCACTAAGGCTGACATTTAAAAGGACATGGAGGCTGACTATGGTATGGGGTTACTATAGCTGACACTGTTATGGGGGTACTATAACTGACATTTAAAAGGGAAGTAAGGCTGACAATAGTATGGGGGTACTATGGCTGACAATGGTAAGGGAGCACTGGGGATGACAATGGTATGGGGGCATTGTATCTCACACCTAGAGGTGCACTGTCATGGAGCCTGACAATGATATGGGGGCCTGGTAGCTGGCACTGTTACGGGGCACGTAGCTGTCACTTAAAGGGGCACTGTGGCTGAAATTTAAAAATATAAAGAGCACACTGTGGCTAGCACTGTTATGGAAACACTATTGCCAAAAGTTTAAAGGGGGCCCTGTAGCTTCCATGTTATGGGGGCTTTGTAGCTGTCACTTTTATGAAGGTACTGTAGTTGGCAATTAAATGTAGAGGGGAACTAAGGCTATCTATGGAGTTGAAGCATTGTAGCTGACAGTTTAAAAGGGGCACTGATGCTATCACTAGTATGGGGGCACTGTGCCTGGCAATGCTATTAGAACATTAAGGCTGGCACTGTTATGGAGGCACAGTAGCTGCCACTTTAAAAGGAGCACTGAGGCTGTGAATATTATGGGGACACTATAGCTAACACTTTAAAGGGGGCACTGCAGCTGTCACTGGTATAGGAAAACTGTGACTGGCACCATTATGGAGGCATTGTGATTGGCACTGTAACAAGGAGACTGTAGCCAACAGTTTAATGGGGGCATTGTGGCTGTTACTGTTATGGAGGCACTGTAGCTGACACTTTAAAGGGGCACTGAGGCTATCAATTGTATGGTGGCACTTTGGCTAGCACTGTAACTGACATTTTAATGGGGCACTGCGGCTGTTCTTGGTATGGGGGCACTGTGTTTGTCGCTGTTATGGAGGCACTGTAGCCATCAGTTTAAAAGAGACACTCTGGCTATCACTAGTATGGAGGCATTGTGATTGGCATTGTAATGGGGCAACTGTGTGCGACAATCTAAGTGGTGGCTTTGCTGCTGTCACTGCTATGGAAGCTTT
Source organism: Phyllomedusa bahiana (assembly GCA_025379985.1). Taxonomy (NCBI): domain Eukaryota; kingdom Metazoa; phylum Chordata; class Amphibia; order Anura; family Hylidae; genus Phyllomedusa; species Phyllomedusa bahiana. The sequence goes on from JAODAL010015220.1 coordinate 75,255, forward strand.
GTATCTGATATCTTAAAAGGGGCACTGTGGCTGTTATTAGTATGGGGGCACTGTCAATGTCACCATTATCGGGGCACGGTGGCTGTTATTAGTATGGGGGCACGGTCAATGGCACCATTATCGGAGTACTATGGCTGTTATTAGTATGGGGACACTGTCAATGTCACCATTATTGGGGCACTGTGGCTGTTACTGGTATGGAGACACTGTCAATGTCACCATTATTGGGGCACCATGTCTGTTATTAGTATGGGGGCACTGTCAATGGCACCATTATCGGGGCACTGTGGCTGTTATTAGTATGGGGGCACGGTCAATGGCACCATTATCGGAGTACTATGGCTGTTATTAGTATGGGAACACTGTCAATGTCACCATTATTGGGGCACCGTGTCTGTTATTAGTATGGGGGCACTGTCAATGGCACCATTATCGGGGCACGGTGGCTGTTATTAGTATGGGAACACTGTCAATGTCACCATTATTGGGGCACTGTGGCTGTTATTAGTATGGGGGCACTGTCAATGGCACCATTATTGGGGCACTGTGGCTGTTATTAGTATGGGGGCACTGTCAATGGCACCATTATCGGGGCACTGTGGCTGTTATTAGTATGGGGACACTGTCAATGTTACCATTATTGAGGCACTGTGATTGTTATTAGTTTGGGCCACTGTCAATGGCACCACTATCGGAGTACTATGGCTGTTATTAGTACAGGGACACTGTCAATGGCACTATTATCGGGGCACTGTGGCTATTATTAGTATGGGGACTCCCCATACTAATATGCACAGTGCCCGATATAGTGCCATTGACAGTGTCCCTGTACTATAACAGCCATAGTACTCCGATAGTGTGCCATTGACAGTGCCCCTTGGGACACTGTCAATGGCACCATTATCGGGGCACTGTCATACAGCTTGGCAATGTCTATGAAATTTAAAGGGTTCAGTATGGCTGTCATTGCTATGGGGCATTACAGCTTCTTAGTGGGCAATGTGGCGGGTTTTGTTGGGTTATTAAATGCCAGATATTAGATTCAGGGGGCATTTTGGGGTCTGCACTACATGTTATGGGGGCACAGAATAAGTGTAAATTGTAGCCAGTTTTAAAAAATAGATCGTGGAATAATTATGAGCCTTTAATTATTTAAATTTTGAGCCTCATTTACAAATTACTGGAAGGGTCAATATTCATAGTTAATTCCAATTCAGGGTTGAGGGGGGAAACTCTGAGTCACCAATGATATCAATATAAAAATGGGGTACTGCGATGGGGCTGCTACTTGCAACTCTGCCCCCTAGAGGCTCCTATTGGGGTTCCTACTGGATCAGTCGTGTCAAGCAGAATTTAGCTTTGAGTCTTCACTTTTCTCCATTATTTAGGCTCCTTTTTCTTTTCATTGTTTTTGTCGGTACAGTATTTTCCTGTACTTCAGAGTTAGATACCCCGCGGCTCTGCAGTTGCTATGGAACTTTCGGTCCCCGCCAGCAGCGGTATTGTACCCACCGCCGTAAACTCTCACACATTTCGTACACCTGTGCACCGTCTGCATAGCAACATCTCCGCAGAGGAACAAAAGGCACATTATATCTGGTTCACTCTCCGGTGGGCACATCTCGTGGAATGGAAAGCTCTGCCTTGTGAGTGAATGGTCTTATCATATCATAAGGCATTATGGGAAAGGAGCTGAGAAGCTCTAGCGCCCTCTTTTGGATGTAACAAATCCTCAATTTGCTTTTGACCCACTGGATCTTTGGAAAGCAAGAAGGGATATTTAGCCAAGCCAGCATCACTCATCTGCATCCAAAAGAGGGCGCTAGAGCTTCTCAGCTCCTTTCCCATAATGCCTTGTGATATGCAGATGCTTCGTGGAGTGCAAAAGGCAATTTCGAATCTCCACACACCTATAGAGGTGCTCTCCCTAAGGAGAGATCTTCCCTTTCTGGTCAGCTCTATATAAATCACAGAAAATTGCTTCATACTTATCACTACTTCAGGGGTCTCGAAAAGGGCACAGATTCCCAGAGTAGTCACCCACATGGGTGGCAAAAACCTGAACATGTGAGGTCTAAGGGCCTATCAAAATATGTATTCCAGGTCAGAAGAAAAGAATGGCTCTCTGTAAGCTAGGATCTCTGGCGCCACTTTTTGAAAGTAGTGTCCCTTACAGTTACATCAGACCCGTTAAGGTGTCTTGAAACATGACTGGGGATTTTAAGCCAAGCCAGTAAGTTCTCTATAAGGAACAGTCTTTTATTTGCAGATAGAGGTTTCCAGGTGTTTGCTCCTTATCCAGAAATCCTAGCTCTAAAGTTTATCTGAATATTGTATTTCCCATGGAGCATTGCATGGCCTATATGTCTCCATACACTTTTATGGTGCTTTTCACAAGGAGAAACGTGGAGCTACATTTAAGGCAGTCAGAATCCTGCTCTGCACTGATGAGGGGCAAACATCCCAGAACTGCTGGCTGAAGATGGTAAGCTTGCCTATGAAGAAGTTAATGGCTTGACTTAAAATCCCTAGTCATATGTCAAACATTTTGAGGCAGTAACATGTACATATCTAGTACTTCTTTCAGCTGAAAAGTAGATACAGTTGTATCTAGTCTAGACAATGCTCTGTGAGCTAAACAGCCTTGGCTCCAAACTGATATATTGTACATAGCTATTCCTGCTCTCAGCTGAAAAGTGGATACAATTGTATCCAGTCTATACAAAGCTCTGTGAGCTAAACAGCTCGGACTCCAGATTGATATATTTTACATAGCTAGTCCTGCTCTCAGCTACTAGGTGGATCTAACTGTATTCAGTCTAGACAATGCTCTATGAGTTAAACAGCCTGGATGCCAGACTGATACATTATACATAGCAAGTCTTTCTCTTAGTTGAGAAGTGAATACAACTGTATCCAGTCTAGACAATGCTCTGTGAGCTAAACTCATCAGCTGCAGTTGCAACAATCTCTCTCCAAGTAACTCCAATGTCGCAGCCTAGAGTAAAGGCTTTTTAGCTCACAGAGCATTGTCTAGATTGGATACAATTGTATTCACTTCTCAGATGAGAACAGGACTAGCTTTGTAAAATGTATCAGTCTGGCGTCCAGGCTGTTTAGCTCACAGAGCATTGTCTAGACTGGACACAACTGTAGTCACTTCTCAGATGAGAACAGGACTAGCTATGTAAAATGTATCAGTCTGGCGTCCAGGCTGTTTAGCTCACAGAGCATTGTCTAGACTGGATACATTGTATTCACTTCTCAGCTAAGAGAAGGACTAGCTATGTATAATGTATCAGTCTGGAGTCCAGGCTGTTTAGCTCACAGAGCATTGTCTAGACTGGATACAATTGTATTCACTTCACAGCTAAGAGAAGGACTAGCTATGTATAATGTATCAGTCTGAAGTCCAGACTGTTTAGCTCATAGAGCATTGTCTAGACTGGATACATCTGTATATACTTCTCAGATGAGAACAGGACTAGCTATGTATAATGTATCAGTATGGCGTCCAGGCTGTTTAGCTTCACAGAGCATTGTCTAACGTGGATACAATTGTATTCACTTATCTAGATGAGAACAGGACTAGCTATGTATAATGTATCAGTCTGGAGTCCAGGCTGTTTAGCTCACAGAGCATTGTCTAGACTGGATACAATTGTATTCACTTCACAGCTAAGAGAAGGACTAGCTATGTATAATGTATCAGTCTGGCGTCCAGGCTGTTTAGCTCACAGAGCATTGTCTGGATTGGATACATTTGTAGTCACTTCTCAGATGAGAACAGGACTAGCTATGTACAATGTATCAGTCTGGCGTCCAGGCTGTTAAGCTCACAGAGCATTGTCTACACTGGATACAATTGTAGTTACTTCTCAGATGAGAACAGGACTAGCTATGTACAATGTATCAGTCTGGCGTCCAGGCTGTTTAGCTCACAGAGCATTGTCTAGACTGGAATCACTTCTCAGATGAGAACAGAACTTGCGATGTAAATGTAATCTTTTATGACTGTAAACAGGAGTGTCTGTAGTCACTGACAGCAAGCAGCAATTTATAAAAATACAGAGTATATGAGAGAGATGAAGCATTACTTCTATATGACCCATGCTTTCCATGTCACTAGCAGCCTTGGGTCTTATGATGCTGGACGGGTACATCCCGGTATATCCAGCTCATCCAGTAATAACCTGACAATTATATTGCTGTGTTTCTTGGTCTTGGCTGCGGCGCTCACGCAGACGTGCCAACCGCCAGCAGATCCCGGCTTCATTGTATTCATATTTCCAGCCTTATGTACAATGCATGTGTTATTCCTGAGAGAAGAGCTCCATTCATTGCACAGGAGGAGAGGATCCATAAGGGGACGGGACTGGGCAGATGTAGTATTATATTGTCTATCGTCCCTAGATAGCGAGCGCCGCGCCACAGACATGTGACTAAGAGCAGCATTGTTGTCATCCGGAAGCTGAAAATCCCATAAAGACCAAGGGTTTGCTTCAATTGTAACCAGTCTCGATGATCTGTGAAATAAACACATCAGCAGCATCTATCTCCCACCATGCCTGATCGTTTGTTACAATGTGTCAGTGCAGGTAAAGCAGATCAGCCTGGAACACGGCTTGTTTAGCTCACAGAGGATTGTCTAGACTGGATACATTATAACAAGAGTTAAAGGGGTTGTCTCACTACATTGATTCATCCTGTTTTCTTGGTTTCATTTTGAATTCAGGGGCGTGTTTAATGGCTTCTAATAGGTTGCAGTGGAAGCCAGGTTTGTAGCTTCATACAATTCAGCGCTGGGCATGCCCTATCATGAGAGATTGAACAGGTCTGTAGCTATAGCAACAATGCTGACAGCCTATCATGAGAGATTGAACAGGTCTGTAGCTATAGCAACCAATTCTGGCAGCCTATCATGGGACATTGAACAGGTCTGTAGCTATAGCAACCAGTGCTGGCAGCCTATCAGGAGAGATAGAACAGGTCTGTAGCTATAGCAACCAGTGATGGCAGCCTATCATGAGAGATTGAACAGGTCTGTAGCTATAGCAACCAATGCTGGCAGCCTATCAGGAGATGACTTGAAACAGGTTCTGGTGCTATATAGCAACCAGTGCTGGCAGCCTATCATGACAGATTGAAAACAGGTCTGTAGCTATAGCAACCAGTGCTGGCAGCCTATCAGGAGAGATAGAACAGGTCTGTAGCTATAGTGACCTGAGGAGCTGATGCAGTCCATACAAGAGGGGATATCTAGGAATAGGTAGGACACTGTTAATGTGCACATATTGCAAAGTGACTTGTTTTTGCAAGATCTTTAACACAAAAAGCAGCGATCCTTGTAGTGAGACAACACCTTTAAGCTGTAAAAAGATCTACACACGCACTGAATCAAGACAAGGAAGAAAGAGTCTGAAGCTGTAGAACCCCCCCCCAGATCCTGAACAGGAATTGCATGCCTCAAGGTGTAGAACCGTCCACAACATGGACAGGAAGTGGGAGATTAAAACTATAGAACTGCCCACAATTTGAACAGGAAGTGGGAACATGAAGCTGTAGAACTACCCACAACCTGAACAAGAAGTGGGAACCTGTAGCTGTAGAACCACCTACAGGCTGAACAAGAAGTGGGAGCTTGAAGCTGTAGAACCACCCACAGCCTGATGAGCAAGTGGGAACTTAAAGCTGTTGAACCACCCACAGCCTGAACAGGAAGTGGGAGCTTGAAGCTGTAGAACTACCAGGACCATTACCCCTTTAGAGCTACATCTTATGCATCTCACCTAGCCAGCCAGTGTTATACTCTGAACTGATGAGGGGCAACACCTCAAAACAGCTGTCTGCAGATGTATATCTGGTTGTCTCTATTCCCATTCACAGTGCAAGGTTCAGTGAGTCAGATGGGAATTGAGGAAAGCTACATTCAGTAGGTGGTGCTGCAGAGTTTTAACTCCCATGAGCCTTTTAGTTTATATTTAAATTTCCATGGAGCGATTAAGGCAAATAAGTCTCCACACACCTACATGGTGCCTCTCGGTAATGAGGAACATTACCCCTCTAGAGCTACATCTTATGCTTCTCAACTAGCCAGCCAGTATTATATTCTGCACTGATGAGGGGCAACAGTCTCTGCACACCTACATGGTGCCTCTCCCTAATAGGGAACTTTACCTATCTAGAGCTACTTCTTATGCATCTCACTTAGCCAGCCAGTGTTATACTCTGCACTGATGAGGGGCAACAGTCTCCACACATCTACATGGTGCCTCTCCCTAATGAGGAACATTACCACCCCTCTAGGGCTACATCTTATGCATCTCACCTAGCCAGCCAGTATTATACTCTGCACTGATGAGGGGCAACACCTCAAAACAGCTGTCTGCAGATGAACTAACTGGCATTGCTATATTAATCCCTTTCACATTGCAAGGCTCATTGAGTCGGAAGTGACATGAGGAATGTTACAAAGGGGGCGCTGCAGCTCTTTTCCCATGAGTCTTTTAGTTCAAAGCAATCAGTCTCCACATACTGATATAGTGCCTCTCCCTAATGAGAAACATTACCCCTCTAGAGCTACATCTTATGCATCTCACCTAGCCAGCCAGTGTTATACTCTCCACTGATGAGGAGCAACATCCCAAATAAACTGTCTGCAGATGAACTAACTGGAATGGATTTATTGATCCCTTTCACATTGCAAGGCTCAGTGAGTCGGATTTGACTTGAGGAATGCTACATGCAACAGAGGGGGCGCTACAGCTCTTTTCCCATGAGTCTTTTAGTTCAAAGCAATCAGTCTCCACACACCAATACGGTGACTCTACCTGCATGAGACACCTTACCCCTATAGAGCCCATGTGAATTAAAGGGACAGCGTCATTTTAATTGTCAACCAATGTAGCATCTAATAAGACGAGGCTATAGAAGACAACGGGGGTCCCCAGGAATTGTGAGAATACACAATAGGGGGTCAGCGGTCTGTTACACACAGATCTGCCACTTGCTGCACATGCAGATGTCTCCCGCCCATTAAATTCCAGGTTGTGGCCTGACTATGACGGATGAGGCCGCCGCTGACAGTATGATTTATGCGGATCTCAGAGGTAACAGGGGAAGGAGATTTACAGCCGCTCATAAACAAGGGCTCCTGTGCTGCTTTATGGAGTAAATAATAAGCCCCGGCAGCTTTATGACCTGGCAGCAGTACGGCTTTGTTAGGGCTGTGATCAGGCTGGATGTGCGCCCATCGGGCTGAGTAATGCGGCTTCCGCCTCCTCTCAGGTGTTTATTGTGTCAGGATTTAATTACAGGACATTTCCATAACCTCAGGAACCGCAGGCGGTAATATTTATTGCTGCTAATTGGGAATAAATGACGGCGGCGGTCAGGGGCGCTGCATTAAAATATTGTATCGGTCAAATTGAAGGGATGATAATGGCCGTTGCTGAGCCCCCGCTGCTCTCACTCCGGGTTACGTGCATTGAATGAGCCATTTTGTTGACTTAGATTGTTGAAAATTTACGTAAAGAGCGTCCAATATCGGAGCGTACCTATATGAGAGTTATGAGACTATCACGGTTCACGCTGTGGTCCCTGCCTTGGACATGCCTGGGCCTCTACTGGTGTCCCTGGGTCTGTCACAGTCCATGCCGTGGCTCCCGCTCCAGACCGCGGACATGCCGTGTCTCTGCTAGTGTCCCTGGGTCTGTCACAGTCCATGCCGTGGCTCCCGCTCCAGACCGTGGGCATGGCTGTGTCTCTGCTAGTGTCCCTGTGTCTGTCATGATCCATGCCGTGGCTCCCGTTCCAGACCGCGGACATGCCCGTGCCTTTACTGGTGTCCCTGGGTCTGTCATGGTCCATGCCGTGGCTCCTGTTGCAGACCACAGGCATGGCTGAGTCTCCGCTGGTGTCCCTGGGTCTGTCATGGTCCATGCCGTGGCTCCTGTTGCAGACCACAGGCATGGCTGAGTCTCCGCTGGTGTCCTTGTGTCTATCACGGTCCATGCCATGGCTCCCATTCCAGACTGCGGCATGGCTGTGTCTCCGTTGGTGTCCCTGTGTCTGTCATGGTCCATGCCGTGGCTCCCGTTCCTGACCGCTGGCATGGACATGCCCCTGCTGGTGTCCTTGTGTCTATCACGGTCCATGCCATGGCTCCCATTCCGGACCGCGGACATGGGTGAGTCTCCGGTGGTGTACCTGTGTCAGTCACCATACATGCCGTGACTCCCATTCTGGACCGTGGACATGGCTGTGTCTCCGCTAGTGTCCCTGTGTCTGTCACCCCCTTTATGCCATGGCTCCCCTTCCAGCCACGGACATGCCGTGCCTTACTGGTGTCCCTGGTCTGTCAACCGTCCATGGCTCCCATTCCAGACTGCGGCATGGCTGTGTCTCCGTTGGTGTCCATTTGTCTGTCATGATCCATGCCGTGACTCCCATTCTGGACCGTGGACATGGCTGTGTCTCCGCTGGTGTCCCTGTGTCTGTCACCGTCCATGCCATGGCTCTCGTTCCTGACCGCGGACATGGGTGAGTCTCCGCTGGTATTCCTGGGTCAGTCACAGTTCATGCTGTGGCTCCTGTTCCGGACTGCGGAAATGCCCGTGCCTCTGCTGGTGTCTCTGTGTCTGTTACAGACATGCCGTGGCTCCCATTCTGGACCGCGGGTATTGCTGTGTCCCTTCTGACACTGTTATATGCACTCACCTTTCCACGCTCCTGCTTGGCTCCGTCCCCTGGATCTGTGGTATCCTGTGTGGCAGCTTACTGATATTTAAAGAGACAGTGTACTAATTGCCTATCCAATGACCTCTGGGGATATAAGGAACTTTCTGCCTCAGCTCCAGCGTCAGTTCATTGATGTTAGGTGTTCTTCAGTGCTCCTGACCCCAGTCTGCTGTGTGGTCACTGCTTGCAGTGTTACCTGCGTTAGCCCCTGGTTTACCGGTGCGTTACCAATTCTGCTGTTTACTGCCACCATAACAGTCTGCTATCTCTCTGGGGCTCTGCTGCAAGTCTATGGCTGGACCTGCTTGTCACCCGTCACCTGTGTCCCTGCCCGCTGTCCTCTGTCCAGCACTTTGGCTGTCACCTAAGTCCGTTCAGCCTTGCGTTGGGCTCTGATGAAGACCGGGGGCCCCTTAGGCTCCGCTCCCTGGCGTGGTCTGCATCTATACCATCATCACTTGCAGTGGCCCGAAGGATCCCCATCTACCTAGTGTCTATCATGTCAGTAACAACTGAGTCGCTCCAATGCAACAGAGAAATGATTATCTATGGTAAGGATTTGCCTGGTATAAACACTGATGCTTTTTCATACTGGTTTGCAGGAGACTCCCAGATAAAACAGGAGGGTTTATCAATTCACATTTTCTCTCCCGGCTTTGTGGGGGCATTT